>OY720152.1:29904431-30099431 GCA_963082725.1 Pedicia rivosa | reverse complement strand
GGCTTCTTTCCTCTTTTGCAGCTATCACTCTGCCTACTTCTTTACTTCTTGCGTACATACGCTTTCGCTCTAGCGCAAGCAAATCAATGGGAATCACTCCAGCGATGACAAGCACTGCATCTTCTGATACAGTGCGGTACGAGCTAGCGATTATGAGTGCTCCCGTGCGTTGTACACAGGCTATACGTTTTCTGTATTTTTCTACCTGGAGAGTATCGGCCCAGATTTCTGCCCCATATAGTAGAATTGACTGCGTGGTTGCCATAAGCAATCTACGCTTGCTTTGCGTTGGGCCTCCTATATTCCTCATAAGCCTGCTTAGGTCATTTGTCCTTTTTGCAGCCTTGGCAGTTACACTTTGTATATGAGGCCAGTAGCTGAGTTTGTTATCCAGGATAACCCCCAGGTACTTTGCCGCTGGTCTTGTATCTACTAGCTGAAGACCCACCTGCATCTGAATTATGGTCGGGATTCTCTTCCTCGTTAACAGAACGATCTCCGTCTTCTGAAGTGCTAGCTTCAGCCCATGCTTGTCCATCCATCTGTCGACGCGTCTCATGACTTGGTTCAATTTTAGCTGGGCCAAATCGGCGTTTCGCGCTGTGATTACTGCTGCAATATCGTCAGCATATCCTACAAGGTACGAGTCATCTGGCATTTCCATTCTGAGGATGCTGTCATAAAGAACATTCCAAAAATCTGGTCCTAATATGGATCCTTGGGCCACTCCTGCCGTAAGGGGTCTCATCTTGGTGCCTTCTTCCGTATCATAGAGTAAGTATCGCTCTTTCAAGTAGTCCCTTATCATTCGAAGTAGATACTCGGGTGTCTTGAATGTGTTCTGAAATGCGTCTAGGATGTCTGCCCATTTTGCTGAGTTGAAAGCGTTTTTAACGTCCAACGTTGCAAGTAACACTATGGGGCGCGCCTGATGACATGCAGTGTCAGCGGCTGCTACCGCGGCTACTACTTCTTGAATCGCGCCTATGGTGGAACGACCACTTCTGAATCCAAAATTATTATTATTATTATTATTATTATTATTATTATTATTATTATTATTATTATTATTATTATTATTATTATTATTATTATTATTATTATTATTATTATTATTATTATTATTATTATTATTATTATTATTATTATTATTATTATTATTATTATTATTATTATTATTATTATTATTATTATTATTATTATTATTATTATTATTATTATTATTATTATTATTATTATTATTATTATTATTATTATTATTATTATTATTATTATTATTATTATTATTATTATTATTATTATTATTATTATTATTATTATTATTATTATTATTATTATTATTATTATTATTATTATTATTATTATTATTATTATTATTATTATTATTATTATTATTATTATTATTATTATTATTATTATTATTATTATTATTATTATTATTATTATTATTATTATTATTATTATTATTATTATTATTATTATTATTATTATTATTATTATTATTATTATTATTATTATTATTATTATTATTATTATTATTATTATTATTATTATTATTATTATTATTATTATTATTATTATTATTATTATTATTATTATTATTATTATTATTATTATTATTATTATTATTATTATTATTATTATTATTATTATTATTATTATTATTATTATTATTATTATTATTATTATTATTATTATTATTATTATTATTATTATTATTATTATTATTATTATTATTATTATTATTATTATTATTATTATTATTATTATTATTATTATTATTATTATTATTATTATTATTATTATTATTATTATTATTATTATTATTATTATTATTATTATTATTATTATTATTATTATTATTATTATTATTATTATTATTATTATTATTATTATTATTATTATTATTATTATTATTATTATTATTATTATTATTATTATTATTATTATTATTATTATTATTATTATTATTATTATTATTATTATTATTATTATTATTATTATTATTATTATTATTATTATTATTATTATTATTATTATTATTATTATTATTATTATTATTATTATTATTATTATTATTATTATTATTATTATTATTATTATTATTATTATTATTATTATTATTATTATTATTATTATTATTATTATTATTATTATTATTATTATTATTATTATTATTATTATTATTATTATTATTATTATTATTATTATTATTATTATTATTATTATTATTATTATTATTATTATTATTATTATTATTATTATTATTATTATTATTATTATTATTATTATTATTATTATTATTATTATTATTATTATTATTATTATTATTATTATTATTATTATTATTATTATTATTATTATTATTATTATTATTATTATTATTATTATTATTATTATTATTATTATTATTATTATTATTATTATTATTATTATTATTATTATTATTATTATTATTATTATTATTATTATTATTATTATTATTATTATTATTATTATTATTATTATTATTATTATTATTATTATTATTATTATTATTATTATTATTATTATTATTATTATTATTATTATTATTATTATTATTATTATTATTATTATTATTATTATTATTATTATTATTATTATTATTATTATTATTATTATTATTATTATTATTATTATTATTATTATTATTATTATTATTATTATTATTATTATTATTATTATTATTATTATTATTATTATTATTATTATTATTATTATTATTATTATTATTATTATTATTATTATTATTATTATTATTATTATTATTATTATTATTATTATTATTATTATTATTATTATTATTATTATTATTATTATTATTATTATTATTATTATTATTATTATTATTATTATTATTATTATTATTATTATTATTATTATTATTATTATTATTATTATTATTATTATTATTATTATTATTATTATTATTATTATTATTATTATTATTATTATTATTATTATTATTATTATTATTATTATTATTATTATTATTATTATTATTATTATTATTATTATTATTATTATTATTATTATTATTATTATTATTATTATTATTATTATTATTATTATTATTATTATTATTATTATTATTATTATTATTATTATTATTATTATTATTATTATTATTATTATTATTATTATTATTATTATTATTATTATTATTATTATTATTATTATTATTATTATTATTATTATTATTATTATTATTAAGTAACTAAGCTATCTACACGTCAATTTCTATTGCTCTAGATAATGCATCTGGAACAATATTTTTTGTTCCCTTACGATGTTTCAGTTTGAAATCATATTGTTGTATTTTTAATGTCTATCGTCCTAACCTACCAGAGTGTGGTCTTAGATTTTTAACCATAAAATGATGCGCGGTCAGTTAAAACCATGAAGTGTAAACTTAAAACGTTCAGTAGCCGAGTATTGTTGATGTATTGTTGATGTCAATTTGTGATGTCCACTCATATATGCTATTACTCTTTCCCCCTCAGGATAATCCTGAGTTAAAACTGAAGTGTGAGTGTACAAATAGAATATTAAAATCAGGATTTAATAACAACGGAGCTGAAATCAAAGCAGATTTTATTTTTTTATTTTTAAAAGCATCGTTCGCCTCTTTTGTCCATAAAAATCTGTTCTTTGATCTCTTTAATAATTAGTAAAAGGGGATACTAACGTGGCAAATTTTTCAATAAACCTTCTGTACCAATTAACCTTCTGTACCAATTGGATAAACCAATAAATATTCGCACATCTTTTCTGAGTTCTCGGCAGTGGACTATACTACCAGGATCGGTTCTAATACCATCTTGATCAACAATTACCCCTAAATATTTAATTAGTGTTTACACAAAATTTTGATTTGTCTAAATTTATACTTAAATTAGCTAGTTTTATACGTTTGGCTACTTCTTTAAGCATCTCGAGATGTTGTTCGAATGTCGCAGTGGCGATAATAATATCGTCTTTGTAAACAAAAACATGGGAATGTAAATCCGCCCCTAGAACTCTAATTTAATATTTTCTATGCAAAATTTTATGAAAGTACAAACTAAACCAATCTTATTTTTCATCCCTTAAAAATCGAAAAATTTAAAATATCACTTCATTTGTTTTTTTAATGGATTAAATGAAACAGCGCACAAGAATATGATAAAATTATTTGAAGAAAAACTTCTATTCAACAAAATTAATACTTACGAATAATTTTGTCCGTTTTGCCATTTTTTATTGTTAAAATTTATTCTTAAATTGTTGCTTTCATTAAATTTAATTATTTTTTTATGAAGGAAAAGTCGAAACTGAATAATTCACTTCAGAATTCAGACTTTTAATTAATCAATGTTTAAACAGAAAATAAAAAACTGCAGAGATCAGTTCATTTGATGGAACTTGAACTGTTAACGATTCAATTGACTTAATTCAACTGAACGAATTCACAAATAAAATTGTTGTTTATATAGTGGAATATTCTGGTGGTAATTACGTGTCTTTTGATTTTAATTCCGGAATAAGAAGAAGAAATAAATGATATGGAATATTCTGGTGGTAATTATGTGTCTTTTAAATTTTGTTCCTGATTAAAAATTTCAAAATTAAATAAAGACAATAAACATTCAATGTGGTTTCTATTGTGTCTCATCATTTTTTATTATTTTTAGTTTAATTAAAACAAACTGTTCTATTTTCGATCAAATGATTAAATTTAAATTGGAATTAGTGCCGAACTTTAACAAATTTCGCATAAACTGTTCAACTGTCCAAATTCAATATTTTTCACTTTTATTAAAGGAACAAAATATTTATTCCCTCGAGTAAATCTTTTTGATCGTTTTTGGACGAAAATTTAAGAAAAATAACAAAAATCTGTGAAATATTGGAAGCGACTCACATCAATAGAATCTCTCGTATACAATCGTCGAAGACAATTTTTTGAATTTCATTATAATAATCAATCCATTCTCTTAAATTAACCTGACAAAAACATACAATATCGCAAGTTCAATTTAAGTCTGTCATTATTTATTTTCAAATTTATCAACATAAGATAAAATTTTATGATTCGCCTCTGAACTTGTTTTTGTATGTGGTATTTAGTTATCTGCGATTAATCGCAATCAAGGGTCATCAAATGAGTATAAATAGGGAAATATTTTCCATCAAATATTCAGTTCAATTGAGCTGTTCAAACAGTCAGTCTTAAAACTTCAATTATAAAAAGCAACTTTTAAAAGAATAAAAAATGATTAGTAAAGCTCACATTTTTCTTCTTTCCTTCGTTTTATTTGCTGGAATTTTGGAATCAAATTCAACTTCCAATAATTTGATCATCGAAATTGAGGTGAATCAAACGATGGGAATGGAGTGTTCCATTTACTCAAATTCAATTGAATCATTTATCATTGAATATAAAGAAATGTTTGATTCACTTAATATCGCATGTCAACTTCATTTGAAATTATCTGCAGGTAAATTAAAGTCAACAATTGACGAAATGGTTGATCAGAAACTGGATGAATATTTGGCAAATATAAATGCAATGCGATCGAAAGTTCTTGAGATAAAGCAATACTCTCATCGTAATTCAGTTAAAAAATTGAATGAAAAATATGAAGGTGAATTACAATCTCTGAAGACAAATCTATCCGATACAATTGTAGAAAAAAATAATTTGAATGAAAAGATTGTAAAGTGTCAATCTGATCTGAGTTCAACTAGAATCAATTTTACATAAATAATAACAGAAAATGAGAAAACTCTAAATAAATCCGTTGTGAAATGTCAGAATCAAATTAAAGTTTTGGACACAAATTTCACAACAACACTGGCCAAGACCAATAATACTCATTTAGAACTAATTGAACATTTGAATAAAACTTTTATTAATAAGCTCTTACTGAATGCAAAATTTGAAGAGGCACGGAAATTGTTCTTAAGTTCCAGGGATCAAGATTTAATTATCGAATCTGCTTATGATAAAACCATTGCAAATGCAGAAAAATTAATCGAATTTATGAATTCATTTTCAGATGACGAACAAATTATTAATGGATATCGTTTGTTGTTTGATCAGATTATAAAAAATCAACAAGTTTTCAGTGCACCAACAACAACAATTGCTTATCGTGTTTTTGTTGATTTCAAAAATAAATCAGATAGTAATGAAAATTTGAAATATTTAAGAGAGACACTTCCACAATCGTTAAAGAATTTCTTATGGAATGAAATTGTTCTGATTCAAAATGTTAAGTATAGTACGATGAGTCTTTACACTTAATACTTAACTCAAGGTATAAGAGAAGTGCCAAGGATTACTTCAACAGATACTCTTAATTCTTGCTTAGCACACTATTTTTATCCAATTTCAAATGGAAAATATTTTCACATTAAAGATAAATGAGGCAGTACATATTTGTATGCCGAGACAAATGAATTTGTGTTGGACAATAATCGGCGTGGAGTCTTTGGTTGGAGAATTAAAAATGAAACAAAAGAAGAAACAGGAAAGTGGCAACTGGAATCAATCGAAGGAACACAAAATTTTAAAATTAAAAATGTTTACTGGAATGAATATTTATCTGTTGCAGCAGGAGTTAAAGTTCCTGGATATTCCGATCTTAGACCATTCACATTGAGATCTGGTAAATGATTATTGCAAATGGAATTTCTTAAAATATACAGGAAAATAATATAAAAAGAATCTAATGAAAAATAATATTACCACTAGAATTACCCTGGCACGATTATAAATAATTGAATAAAAATTAGAGAAAAAAATTTCCAAAATAAAATGGATTTATTTCACTGGTTTTTATTTACATTAATTTTCTATTTTTATTTGAAAATTTAACCAAAACAAATTCATAAAAATTGTATTAAAGAAATTTAATATTTTTTAATAAAGATCAATTTTTGGTCATTTTTTTTCTCAGCCAACAACAATTTAACTTTTATTGAAAATATTACTAATTTTTAATTTTTTCTTAAAAATCAAATTTACACAAATATTTTTAATTGAATGTAAATTTAATTTAATTTTCGTAAATAAATAATAATTTACTTAATAGATAAAAAATTAGGAGTGTTTTAAATGTAGAAAGCGGAAAAAATAAAAATAAAATTGAAAATTTTTATAAGAAAAAAATTTCATCAAAGAAATGTGTGAGAAATTTTCATAATTTCCATTTGAAAATATTTTTTTTTTATTAATTTTAAGAAAATATTTAACTAACGGTACCACCATTGTTATCACTTTTCTTTTATTTTATTACTTTTTCCTTCAATTCTTAAATTGTCGCACACAAATTTCGATTCAATTCTTTTGTTTATTCTTCTTATATTTTCTTTTTTGAAAACACAAAAACTTATCAGTTAAAGATTTATTTGTTAAAGAAAAAGTCATAATTTTTCCCACAAACTCAGATGATAGAAGTAGGTGCTTTTAATTAAAAACAAATATAGTTAAAAAATAACAATTATTTGTTTTATTAACCCTCTCTAGACAGATGGGTCTTTTCGGGCACACGATCTTTGATTGTATTTATTTTTAAAACAGAATTAAAATACATAGGAATTTTGAATATCATTGAATAGATTTGAATGTGTTGAATATTTTTTATGTTTTGTGTTGAAATTTCTGACGTATTATTTGCGCTCCAAAATTCATCAAGACAAGACGTGTTTTGGAAAAAATATTGTTTTCTTGTTTTCAATTATTTTAAAAGATTTGAGTAAGTATATTTATATAATAAAACATAGTCTTTTCGACAAAAATCTTATATTTGGGTAACATTGTCATCTTAGTAAAAAAAAAATAGAAGAGAAAAGTCGTGTGCCCAAAAAGACCTATTTGCCACAATGAATAGAAAAAAAGCATTAACCGATGCTGAAATTATGCTAGAACTGGAAGGTGATGTATCTGATGGAGAATTGGATAATGATGACCAAATGTTCCTAATGGAGGATACCATCATTCTAGAATATCTTAACAATGAAATAGTCCTAACAGCTGACAATGAAAGTGGCCTTGAAATACCTGTTCCAGAACAAAATGCTACTGAAATAGAAAATATTCCCTCTTTTGCATCCAAACGACGTTTGTTGTGGAAAAAACGCGACATCGATGTCGTTGATACCCAGTTTATTAATAATTTAGAAGAACTGAAAGAGAATGAAAAAACTCCATTGGAATACTTTAACATATTATTTGATAACGAAATTTGGGATAATCTGGTCGAACAAACAAATCTTTATTCGGTACAATCATCTGGTACTTCCATAAATGTTTGCAAAGAAGAAATTGAAGTGTACATTGGAATTCACGTGATAAGTGATATTGTTAAAATACCACTTATTATTCTTATAGAGATTTTTGGAATAGTAATACACGTTTTGGCATGGTTGCGGATGCAATGTCTCGTTTACGTTTCGATAAAATTCGTAATAATTTTCATATAAACGATAATTCCAAAATGAAAACAAGAACAGGGTGTCGATTCTGACTGCCATTCAATTCATTTTGTAATTGAATTGAATCCCCAAATTGTCTATGTATTGTTCGGTGCAAATCGGTTGGGAGGTAATAAAATTACATTTTTGACATTTAAAAATTGCGTTTTTGTTTTGATTTAACATCTGTTTTCATTCAAATATATATGATGGTGTGCAATAGTTTATTTTATTTTATATAATAAAATAAATTATTAAATAATGAAAAAAATATAAATTAAATTAAATATAACATCCTATAATATCTAAAAAACGAATATTGTCTATTTTATCATTATTTATATTTAGATATACAAAATATTTTTTATTCTTATTAAATTTATTATTTATTGTTTTTTATTCCTTTAGTATCTTCTTCAATACAATTGGGTTTCTGTCTTAATAATTATATTTAAAAAAAACATGAAAAAGATGTTAAATTATTTAAATGGTTAAATTATTATTATTATTTATATATTAAAAGAAAAACAATTCTAAAAAAATGTAGAAACCTACGAAAATTATTTTAAAAAAATTAAAAAATTAGTTAAATAATTGAAAAAAAATTTCCTAACCATTCTATTAATATGAAAAATGTTTGAATAACAAAATAGGTCTTCAATATTTTGACGTTTACAATTCATTTTATTCCGAAAATAGTCCGAAAAAAAATATCTAACCGCAACTCGCACTAACACATTTACATTGCAAAACCATATGATCTCGTATACGTACACGCCAAAAATTCAAAGTTCAAAATGAAATGAATTGAATGGCAGTCAGAATCGATACCCAGAAGAGGGATACGATAAGTTATTCAAAGTCCGTCCATTTATAGATAAGTGTGGTGTATGACCTCACTATCCAATATATTAAATAATTAAGCAATAAGTTAAGTTCAATATATTAAATAATTAAGCAATAAGTTAAGTTCAATGTATTAAATTAAATTATTAAATTAAGCAATAATTTAAATAGATTAAGTTCAATGATGTGAAATAAGATAAGAGATAAAAAGAAGAAGGATGAGCGGAAAAGAGTCTTCTTGATCAAATCGTCGACTAGAGAGTATGTTCTCTAAGTTTAAACAATAATGAATTATAATAAATATTATTATTAAATAAAGAAATATAATACAACAAAAAGATTATATTACATTGGTTGTAAGTGGTGCCCAAACGATCTCGCAGCATGTTAAAAATTTATGCAGTTCTGATTCTTTACCGTTGAAGGTTGGAATAATTTTCAAAGCTTGATTTACAGCGAGTACCATATTTAAACCGGAATTAACTTTTATATCTGAATCTTTTTCAATAGTAATTATAATGTTTTTTTCTGTTTCTAAATGAAATAAAATATTTTTTTCTTTTTCTTCTTCTTCTTTACTACTTATACTTAAATTTAATGATTCATTAGAACTTTCGATTTTAATTATATTTTGTAATTTTTCATAATTTTCTTCTTCTTTTTTCTGTTGACAAATACTGAATTTAAACTTTTTGAGCGTTTCCTATCTTCTTCTTTTATTCTTACTACAGAACGACTTCTTAATTTTAAATCTTCTTTGTTCATGGATTTAAAAAAAAAAATTTTTTTATACAAAATATGATATTAATAATACATTAAAAACAAAAAAAATACTAATTAATTTAGCCAAAATTAGTGACTAATGATATCGTTCTCTTTTAATAATAAAAAAAAATGTACCTCTATCTTGTTTTGTTGTTGTTATCAATAATGACGATTAAAGCTGATCTGCATTTTGTTGTTTGTTGATTTGGTTTATAAAATCATGTTCTTACAATGAACATTGATTGAAATGTTGTCCCTTGAAATGGGAATATCTTCAAAATTTTTTTAATATTTCTTGCAATGCAAAAAATAAAAATAATGGTTGTCCCTTGAAACGGGAATATCTTCAAAATTTATTTAATATTTCTTGCAATATCATGCAAGAAATAAAAATAATCGTTGTCCCTTGAAACGGGAATATCTTCAAAATTTATTTAATATTTCTTGCAATATCATGCAAGAAATAAAAATAATCGTTGTCCCTTGAAACGGGAATATCTTCAAAATTTATTTAATATTTCTTGCAATATCATGCAAGAAATAAAAATAATCGTTGTCCCTTGAAACGGGAATATCTTCAAAATTTATTTAATATTTCTTGCAATGCAAAAAATAAAAATATTAAAAAGATATTGTTCTTCATCTGATAAAAGATTTACCTTTACATAGAAATTTTAAAATCTCCATGGATAATTGGTTTACGTCTTACAAATTGGTTAGTGCATTAAAAAAAAAAGGATTTTTATCGGTAGGTACAGTCAGATCAAACCGAATTCCTAATATAAATTTCAAATCTGACAAAGATATCAAGAAGAAAAGAGGGTCTTTCGATCATAATACTGAAAGCAGTGAAAATATATTTGCAATTAAATGGTATGACAATAAACCTGTCCATTTACTTTCATCCTACGCTGGCGTTGAACCATTAACGTCATCAAAACGTTGGTCAAGCAATGAGAAAAAATATGTGGACGTTCCAACACCTTTTATTGTGAAGGAATACAATCAATTTATGGGAGGAGTGGACTTACATAATATGTTGGTAGAACTTTACATGAATTGACATCAGAGTCAAAAGATTTTATTTAAGAATTGTATTCCACCTAGTAGATATGACAATCGTCAATGCCTGGCTCTTTTATCGAAGAGAAAAAGAAAAATCTCATGAAAGATTATTACCACTAAAAACGTTTAAAGCACATATAGCACGTGCAATCATGACTGCCGGAAAAATACCATCACGCAAACGTGGAAGACCAAGTACAGACTCACTATGTTGTACTCCTAAAAGAAAACCCGTTAGTCAAACACCAGTAACTGATTCCAGATATGACCACTAAGGGCACTGGCCACTTTTGGAAAAAGTACGACAACTGTGCAAATTACGTATAAAATCTAAATCGCATACTAAATGCAGCAAATGTGAAGCTTATCTATGTAATAACCAGAAGAATTATTGTTTCATGGATTATCACATCAAAAAATTATTTTTTTTTTCTATATAATAATAATTAATTAATAATAAGTAATTGAATTTTTCCCAAAATCATTGAAATAATTTTTGTTTATCGTTTTTTTATATACACTAATTTTAGTATCAAATTGTCTAATTTTTTATTTAATTTTATTTTCCTAAAAATGATACCCTAAGTGTCAAATGGGTCTTTTTGGGCACATGGAAAATCATGCGGAAAATGACGTTGTTGGTTTCTGAAAAGTGTTTTTTTGGCTTAAACAGCATTTTTTAACCTAGAAAAACATTAGTTTGATTTTTTTTATTGCTATAAGTTAATGTTGCCCGGAAAGGGTTAAAATTTACAAGACAGGTGAATAATAAACTTTGTGCTGGTGAATAGCTAACAGGTTAATTTTTCACCTTTGTTCAGGTGATTTCCTATATTTGTTTGCCATGTCATAAATAGGTCACCTAATTTAAATATTTATACCATTGAATGGGTTTTAATCTATAATTAGTAAACTCATTATTATTTATTTTTATTATCGTTGCTGTATTATTTTTATCGAAATTTGTAAGCGTACGCACTGGTATAAAATTTCAATTCCATTTTCAATTTAGAAATTTCTCAATTTTTTTAATAATTCTAAATTAATATTGTTTTCTTTAAGATGATGAACCAAAAAATTTTAATTTTTTGATTAATTTAAATTATGAAACGAATTCTTAAAAGATTTCTAAATTCTGTTACCAAAAAAAAAAAAAAATCTGTTTTTGTATAAAATCCATAAAATTATGTAAATTTTGTTAAAAGCTTTAAATATTTCTCATCTTCTTTGTTCTTTTACAATCAACAAACTAGTAAAAATTTAACTCTTAAATGAGTTGATCGAACGTTTTCTAGAAACAGTTTTTCCTTTAATGGAATCTAAATTAACGTTAAAATATTATTTTTATTTCTGTTTAAATTATTCAATATTTTAAAACGATATTTTCTTTGTAGAAATTCATCAAACTACTAAATGTTTGACGAAATTATTCAATTGTTATTACATTATGTAAATATATAAAATATTTCAAAATGTAACGTAATATGTAATTATATAATTTATGAATTTTAACTGAACGTCAATTCTTAAAAAGTCAAATTAAGATTTACTTTCAAAAAAATGTTAAGTTAAATTATTTTTAAATTTAAACAATTTTGAAATTATATTTTTAAATTCAGGCAGTTTTTCCAATTTTTCCCTGATCTTTTTTAAAGGTTACCTGAATACCGAGTTAGGCATTAATGTTATTTTAACAGATGCAGAATTGGGCCATAATCTAATTTCATCAACCATCTAACTAATGGCCCAATTCTGTATCTGTTAATTCGCTCGGTTACTGTTAACATAACATTAATGCCTAAATTGGTATTCAATTAAAAACAATTTTTAATTAATTAATAAATGTTTTTGTCATAACAAAAAGTATTATAATTGTAATAAATGTGTTATCTTATTGATTTAAAATCAAAAATTCAATTAATATTGGATTAAACTGAAAAAAAGTTTTTTTTGCCGTGATGAATTATTTTTAATTATTTTTAAATAAACATCAGTTATTAATTATTAATTAAAGTTCCCGGATCACCTAAGAAATAAAAGAGAATAATTTTCATCTGAGATTCAAGACTCAAAATAGTTTTTCATCGTAAAAGAAATCATGACAACAACAAAATTTACATAAAAAAATTTCTTTCAAAATGTATTTCTCTATATTTAAATAAAACAATTATATTATTTTAACCTAAAATGCAGCATTTTTTATTATTTTTCTTAAAGTTTTCCTTTATTTATGCTTGACTTCCAGAAAAACTAAAATACAACAACAAATTTAATAACATTTCAGCTGTCAAAACCAATTCGCCTCATATTTTTAACAGAGGCATAATTTAACAGAAGCTGAATACCAATTTAGGCATTAATGTTATTTTTAAAATGTTATTTTGAAATGTTATTTAACATTAGCAGTAACATAACAGAATCTGAATTGGGCCATAAGTATTCATCCAGCATTGATATTAATAATTTTCATTTTTGTGTAGTTGTTGTTGTTGTTGTTTTTTATCAATCTTATTTTTAATTTTTAAAATCGGTAAAAAAAACACGACAAAAATTGTTAGTCAAGATTTTCACCCCATTTAAAAACAATTCAATTTAAAAAAAAATTGGGTAAACTATTTTTATAACTTAAAATATTTATTAATTACGAAAGTAAACGAAGAAAGTTAATTATTTTTGTTAACTTTCAAATATGTACATCAGAATGTATCTTTTTATGATTAAAAAATTTTGTTATTTATATTTAAAATGCTCCATAAATTCTTTAGAGTAAGATATACTGTATTACTGTGTGAAATAATTGGTAAAGGGTACGCATCTTTTTTTGTTCTGTCGTTTAATTTCCTAGAGTCCAAACACAAACGAATTCTACCATCTGCTTTTTTATCTACAATCATTGGACTGGACCATGGACTATTTGAGCGCTCTATGACACCCAATGAAATCATACGATCTAACTCCTTATCAATTTTTTCTTGTATGTAAGGCAAAGTTGGATAATAACGTTGCTTTACCGGTTCTGCTTCCCCGGTGTCAATTTTGTATTCTAGCAGTGTAGTTCGCGTAAGACTTTCTTTTCTTTTTCTACAACTTGGAAAGTGTTTATAATTTTATCCAACTCAGCCTTCTTATCGAAATTAATATTATAATCGTTTTTGTCTTGTGCCTCAATTGTGACACTTATTATAAAACCATTGCAAAAACAAATTCGGTAATTCGTACGCATCATACAATGGGAATTATTAACCAAACTGCAACAACTGATAATCTTTTGCAGCGTGTACGTCGAGAACGTCGAGATTTTATAAAAGATTCATCGCGTTGTTTCAATTGTTTAAGTTCCACACATAAAGACAAATGTCGTACACGAAAATCGTGCCATATTTGTCATAAACGCCATCATACGTTAGTAGAGTTTCTGCTCGAGAAATCCCGTCTCGAAAATCTCGAGAAATATTTTAATTCTGGTCTCTCGAAATCTCGAGAAATTTTATTTCGTAAAATTCGAGATTCTCAAATCTCGAGAAATATGAACGAAATTCTCGAGAAATATTAATTATAATTGGCTACAATAATTTCCTATTATCTACTGATGGTGTCATCTATTTTGTGCAATTATAAATTAGAAAATAGCAACATTTAAAATTTGGCGCTGGTATGAAAAAGTAATCTGGAAACAGATGGCAATGCCTACCACCAAATTTTGACAAGACAGGTTCATTTACTTGCATTGAAAATTACAACTTCATTTAATATATCTCGAGAATTTTGTTACATTTATTTTGGTTTTGATTGTTTTAAAAATGACAGAATATGAAACTAAGTCTGTTTGGAATTTTTTTAAAAGAAATAAGGATTCAGCCAAGATCTCTGCATGTAAAAATCTCTGGCATGTAAAGCCTCATCGACAACAGATCTACATAGACATCTTGCGAGTTTACATAACATGAAGCGAAAAAAAAAAGATGAATGTTCTGCAAGTACATCTGCTGAATCTGCACCTAAAAAACTAAGAAACATTGCAAATTATTTTAGCAATCCTGAAGACAAAAACATTGAAAGATTAGTTTCCAAACTTGCTGCTAGTGATGGTATTTCCATCAATACTATTTGCAAAAGCAATTTTATTCGCAAAAGTTTTCAGTTGCAAGGGTTTGTATTGCCAAAAACCCCTTCAGATATAATGAACTTAATATACAAATTTACTGACAGTGTCAAAAACGAAATAATTTTGAAAATAAAAAATATGAAGAATATTAAGCAGTCGTTAGACTGTTTGTGTGTGTTAAAACATTATTTCGTAAATTGCGATGAAAATTAAATCTTATATTCAAAAATATTATTATGTTGAAGTTCCTTTTTGTTTGTATTATTTTGTTTTTTTTTAAATATATGTTTATATATATTTTTTTTAAAAAAAAGTAATGTTTTTTTTTTTGATTTCCCATAAGTAGTTAATTATTTAAAAAAATTCTCGCTCGAGATCTCGAGAAAGTTTTAAAAAATTCTCGATTTCTCGAGAAATTTTTTTTTTTGTATATTCGGGATTCTCGAATCTCGAGAATTAAAAAACCTCGAGAAAACAGAAACTCTATACGTTAGTGAATAAGGCAGCTGAAATCGAGCAATCAAATTCGAAAATCCAGACATTATATTGTACGCCAAGCAAGCAATCATTGGACCTCGTTCAAGAGTCCATTAGTATCCCATCAATCGGTACTAAATCATTAATCAACAAAAACCTATCAATCGGTACTAAATCATCAATCAACCAAAATTCATCAATCAATATGGAATCATCAATCAACAGTAAATCTTCAATCCACAATTTCGGTCGAACCAATTCAACCATTAACGCGATTAAATAACCATTTCACGTCAATTTCACACAATTTTTCCAAAAATCATTCCTGAGAAAAGGTCGTCCAGTCAAATCTTACTTCAACCGCAATCGTAAATGTTGAAGATGTATCCAGAAGAATTTTTCCATGTCGAGCATTATTGGACTCTGTCTCACAAGCTTCGTTTGTCACGGAGGCTTGCGTACAAAAATTATTATTACCACGAACCAATGCGCGAACCAATCCGTATTGAGGCTGGGATCCGCTAGAGCAGGTATATCACATCATCAAAAATATCGTGCAGACATAAATCTACAAATTTAATTGTTTATGCATTGATATTGAACAAACTAACATCATCATATTGCCAGCAATATATCAGATTGGAATTATATAAAATCTATTCAATTAGCCGATCCTGGATTTAACATGTCGACTCAAATCGACATTCTAATTGGTTCAGATCACGTTTTTAATATTTTAGAACAAGAACAAATTATTGGTCCAAGTGCACAAAATACTGTCTTCGGATGGATTCTAGCGGGAAAACTACATAAAATCAAAACTAATAATGCTCGTTTTAGCTTTCACGTTAACATCGATAGATCACTTAGAAGATTCTGAAAGATTGAAGAAGTATGTAAAGATCATTACGCCAGCACACATTACAAAGATAAATCGGGTAATTATGTAGTTCATCTGCCTTTTATTCCCGAAGTTCCTGAATTGAGTAATTCTATAAATATGGCTGTTAGAAAATTAAAATCACCAGATTAGCATCAGATGACAAATTACGAAAAGAATATTCTCTGTTTATGAAGGAATATATCAAACTAAACCACATGGAAGGATCAAGATGGTCAAGATTCTGGACGTTCACTGAACGATAATTTGATGACGGGTCCCACGATTCAACAAACATTAACCTCTATTCTATCACGTTTCAGAAAACACAAACATGTGTTTACAGATATTGAGAAGATGTACAGGCAAACCAGAGTACATCCAATCGATAAAAACTACCAACGAATTGTCTAGAGAGAAACTCCAGATGATGTTACCAAACATTATCATTTTAATACTGTGACGTATTGGATTGTCGTGTGCACCATATTTAGCCATGAAGACATTATATCAGTGCCGAGATTATGGAGAATTGCGATATAAAACATCGAAGATAAATAAATAAGCATGTCGAGTATTGATTAGAGAGAGATAGATAGTCCGAATTTCGGAAAAACGTTCGCGATAAATAAATAAGCATGTCGAGTATTGAGTAGAGAGAGATAGATAGTCCGAATTTCGGAAAAACGTTTGTCGGGTTCTCACAAAACATGTAAACAAAAAAATACTTCGATATAATCATAACACGAGCTGCAGCAACAATAGTAAGAGATTTTTACGTTGACGACCTGATGTCTGGTGGAGACACCATTTTAGATGTTATACAACTTCAAGATGATATTTTCAAAATATTATCTTCATGTGGATTTCATCTGAGAAAATGGACATCTAACTGTCTATTAGAAAACATTAAGCCAATAGATCAAGAACTTCCACCAAAAGAAATTAATGAAGAATAAACCTCAATTAAAATACTAGGTCTTCATTGGCACCCACATAATGATACCTTTATGTTTAAAATTTCATTACCAAACGCTGAGTATAACATAACAAAAAGAGTATTGTCGTCCGAAGCATAGAGAATTTTCGATCTCCTGTTATCATCAAGGTAAAAAATTTATTGCAACATCTTTGGTTATTAAAATTGGACAATACGTATCAATTATTGCATATTCGGCAGTTATTTATTGCAGGAATGTTGATTCCTTTGGTCATATCAAAGTAATTCTACTAACAGCAAAAACCAAGGTTTCACCAATTAAGCAAATCAGTATTCCACGTCTTGAACTGTGTGGTGCGTTATTGGTAACAAAACTGATGAATAATGTAAAATCGACACTTGATAATGAAGAAATTAAATTATTTGCTCAAATATTGTACTGCATTGGTTATCCACACATCCCAGGAAATGGAAAACCTTTGTTGGAAAACGCACGTCCGAAATTATTTCATCAATTCCAAGAAGTCAATTGACTCACGTACGATCTCAGGACAATCCTGCGGATTGTCACGTGGAATTCTACCATCAGAACTGGTCAACTACGATTTGTTGTGGAATGGACCTGCTTGACATTGTGATGATGAATCAAATTGGCCTCAACAACCAAAAATATTAAATGAAACCACGGAAGAAAATAAACCGTCAGCAATTCAATCCTACAACATTCAACGTTCATTTTAGTATTATCTGAATTAATTAAAAAATATTCATCATGGTTTAAATTGATACGAATATTGACATTGTGTTTACGATTTATCAAAAATTATCAAGAAAATTTAAAATCGAAACGGAAGTATGAATATTTGTCTAATACGGAATTACGTAACTCTATTAATATTTGTATAAAATTTGCTCAATCAGAAGCATTTGGTACTGAAATTCAAGCTATCAAATCAAACAAACCTATTGATACAAAAAGTAAATTAATATCGTTTTATCCATTTGTAGATAATGATGGAATATTACGACTTGGTGGAAGAATCCAAAATGCGCAGTCAAACATCCTATTGTTTTCGAGAATACATCCAGTTACCAATTTGATAATCAAGGAAACTCATCTTAAGTTATTACACGCTGGATCGTCAATAATGATAAGTGTTTTAAAGCACAAATACTGGATACGTAGTGTATGAAACTTGAAAATCAAAATCGGAGGGGCGCTTCAAAAACATGTTCCGTGAGGTAGCGACAAAATTATATATGAGAGAATTATGAACTAACTTTATTCACATTTAATGAAACAGAATTCATTGCTCTGTGCATATGTTTCTACGAAAGCAACTACTTTTGATTGATTTTTTTTTTAATTGTGTGTGTTTCAATTATATGATGATCTAAAATTGCCCGTGTTTCAAAAACTCAGTTTGATTTTTTTTTCTAATAAATGATTAATTTTGAAGTAGTTTAGCAATACATAGTTGCTTGAATGATATAAATAAATTTGTATAAGCATAATAATAACCAAAAAATTATTTTTTTTAAAAAAAAATATTTTTGTAGTATTTATTGAAATTTTGTGCATTGGATTTCATAAATACTTTACTAAAGATTTTTTAATGAAAAAAAAGATTTATTTAAATGATTTTAATATTAAAATTAGCTTCCAACGGATGTAAATAAGTTAAATTAAGACTTTTACCTTAATCCCTTGTCTAATTTAGTTAATATAAAATCAAATTTTAATTAAATTAAGAAATATAGAAACATAAATTATAATATGTTAATGTAATATGTTTTTAAATTATGTAATAATTGTCAAAAACTTAGTCCTTTATTTAAATCTCATGTAATCAGAATGGTTCTTGGATTGAGGTGGAATAGTTTCACAAGACGTTGGTCTTGATGATAGATGATAGACTATATCTTTTTAATTAAAAGACAATATTTGTTAATTATTAAGTTAACATTTATTAATCTTTTTCTTTAATTTTGACGACGTTTCGGAGGATTTCTCACTCCCTAATCATGTCACTTTAAAAATATATAACAAAACAAAATTAAAATTAAAATTAAAATTGCAAAATGTTGGTATTTATATATTTTAATTGTTTTCTAGAAAATTCATTGATTAAAGTTGTAGAAGATTTTAGATTACATTATTCGATGATTCTCGAAGATTTTTTTATGTTTACTAACTTTAATTTTGATTTTATTCTAGTTAATAAAAAATATTTCTTTTGTGTTATATAACAGTTAATAAACTAAAATGTGTTTTAAATGGATTAACAATTATTTAGTGAACAATTAACAATAATAATATGAATGTGATAATGCTTTATAAGTTTAATAATAGTTATTTTATTTTACTAAATATGTTTGAGGATGGCTAGATCAATTTCATACTCATTTAGGTCTAGTCAAATTAAAACATTAATTATTAATGTATTATCAATTGATTGACGTCGATAAAATAAAATTTAAATATATTCTATAATTATGGGTTAATGTTTTAAAATAATTATATTAATATTTTAATACATTTTATACATATAAACTTATATTTAAAAAAAAAACTTAACGATAAAAAAGTGTGGTTGAAAAAACTTTCAAATATAAATATGAGGAAGAAGTTGGATAAAAAATTTGAGGAAATGTAATTAAACAACATTATTTTAAAAAAACATTTATTTATTCAAAAATACAAAAAAAACTATTACAATTGTTTTTATAAATGTAAGTAATTTCCATTATATTTTCATTAATTAATTAATTTATTATTATTTATTAGTTATTTAAAATTATTTTATTTAGTTTGTTTCTAATAAATAATAATATATTATTAACAACAAGTACTTTTTGTTTTATTAACCACTAGTCTCACTTCCTCCACTCTACTACTTTCCCCATGCTGTCAAAAGTGAGGCTGTCAAAAATGAGGCCACTTCATTCAGGTATTTTCGAACGTGCCATAAAATAAATTTAATTTTTAAATAAAATGCAATGCAAGCAAAAAATCATTTAAAAAAAAAAATTACATTTGTATATTTTTCACGGAAGGTGGAAGAAAATACCTTTATATTTTTATTGCTTGATGATTTAAAAATAACAAACAAAAAATTAATTAAAAAGTAATAAAGTATATCGCTGGTTGATTTCTTAACTAAAAATATTTAAGTCAAGACACGATTTAATATAATTAAACTACGCTACGAAATATGCGAGATAATCGTCAAACACTTTTTTCTTCAGTAAGAAATTATGATAGTTATAAATTGTTTCTCAGCTCCATCTATGATATAAATCAGTTCTATTTGCTGCATGCTTCTACCAATGTTGCTTGTAGCATTTCCATTACATTTCGAAAAGATCTGTCAAAGTAGTAAAAATGTATGAAAATCTCAAAAAAAAATTTGACAAGTTTTTTTAGTAGTAAAAAATAAACAAAAAATAAAAGGAATAAAAGTGTTTTTAAATTATTTATAGTAAGAAAATAGATCATTAAATCTTTATTTACAAAATTACAAATTAATTATAATTCAACTTCATAAAAAAGTAAACAAAAAGTGTTTTAATTTTTGTGTAAAATATTGTTTAAAAATTTTTTTACAGTATTAACTATTTACTTTTACGTTTTCTAATTTTATTTGTGTTTTTTGTTATCTGTTTCTTATGTTTTAAAATTAAGGCGAAAACAAAAACACCTTTTTTTTATAAAATACTGGTACACAATTAAATAATATTTTAGTGAAGAAATAACTAAATTTCAGTGATTTTTTAAAAAAATTCAATATTGAAAGGAAAAATCAAAAGGTGAAAATAAAATATAAAAAATCACATCACAAGAAAGAAGAATAAAAATTTACTTTCTTCTTTTTTTTTTTTGTTCGTTTCATAAAATAAGAAATTTGTATATAATTATGAGATTCAACCTTTTGGCACCAATTTCATTCATTATATCCAGGTAAATAAATGTTTTCCTTTTTTTCTGTAAAAGAAATTTTCCGCTTTTCCTAGAAAGAAAAGCAAAAAAAAAATAAACAAACAAAAAATAGAGATTAAAAAATTCTGTTTAATGGAAAAAAATATTTTTATACTTTCCCGGTGTTTTTCCACAAATTTTGTATTTTTAATTTAGCTCGCTAGTTTTCACGGTTTTTCTTTATCTCGCTCTGATTATTTTTTTCACCGATTTCATTCTTTTTTCGTTTTATTATAAAAGAAAAGACACACTTACACACTTGACCAACTGCCGCTCTTTTGCATTATCGCTCTTTCTTGCCTCAGTCTCTTTTTTTACATTTAACAATTTTGTATTTTGCTCGTGAAAAATTAAATATGCATACATATTACAAAATCTTGAATAGGACTAGAAAACCGGAGAGGAAAATTCTGCAAACCCAAACCAGCAGTGCTACATTTATCCGCCCTTGGTCTCATTAAATCCAATTTTTTCTGTTAACTTGGCGCGTTAGTTTTTCCAAGTTTGAATTGAAATATGTATACAGTATGTACCTACTACATATTTTAACTACAATTTGTTAGGTATTCGTTTTGTGTATGCATAACATTCAGCGTCGTTCTGTCAGTAAAAAAAAAACGCAACTAAGTTCCAGGAGAGAAGTGTAGAGTAATACAGAAATTGTATTGATCTCAGTGTCTCGGCGTCAGAATTTTCTTTATTTTATTCTTTTTATAATAATGAATGGAATAAATAAATAAAGCTGTTAGATATTGTTGTTTTTGTTGATAAAAAAATACAAAAATTGCCGCCTTGCACAAGGAAAAAATAATTCTAAATGAAATTGAATCTGTTAGCTAAAATAATTAATGAAATGAGAGTAACAAAATGGGTTTTTTATGTTGGCTTTAAAAATTGGAGGCGGGAGTGTCGTTCTTCGTAAGCTGCTGCAAGATTTCTTTGTTTTCCCTGTCCTTATCCACAGCATTCTCCATGAACCACTAAAAATACGAGATTATTTTTTGCTTAGAATTTTGAGCAACTTTAATTTATGTAAGAAGTTTCATGTGGAAGGATAACATTTTAAATTGAAGAAATCGGGAATAAATGAAAATTTGTTAAGAATTTTTATTCAATTTCGCTTTTTCAAATTTTAAATTATATGAAATCTCTTTTTATTTGAAAACACTCACTCACAACTGTCTAATTCGCTCAATGTTTCCAACAAAAAAAAAACCAAAAGACAAAAAAAGAACAAATTGAAAATGGTTGTCGTTATTTAGAGCGTTGTTAGGTTGTCAAAAAATTAACAAACAAACGTCAACAGAAAAGAAATACGAAATAAATAAAAGATTGTGGGAATGTGAAGAACCGAACCGTTTTACTTGCTCAGTAGGCGGTTATTCGTTATAGAAATATAATAGCTACGTAATTTTGTAGGATAAGAATATTAAATAATAATTGTGTTAATTTTCCATAAAAAATATACAAAAAAGGTCAAAAAACTCTTCATATTTTTATACATCAATCCACCCGTTTTATTTACAAAACGGTCACAATCGAATTTATTTTTGTTTCTTTTTCACTTATTTTGTTTTTTTTTTTGTTTTTTCACCACCCCTGATGTCTATGCAATAAAACATACAGTCAATGACACCTACATTATTTTCTATTTGTGTGTTGGATTTTTATTTTTCTCTTTTTTCTTCTTATTCTGCTTAAATTCATGCCTTCTGAATGTCATTATCAATTTGTCTCTTTCCCACTTACACAATTGCTCTCATTTTTTAACGCATTCTTTAGCCTTATTCTCTCCTTTTTTACATTTCTGTTATTTTCTTTCTTTTTTAAACACTTTTGGACATATATAACAGGACTTAAGGGATACTTGTACCTTTATTGTTTGATTATAGTATGTGCATGAGTGAGATGTGTATATGCATAATTATATGTTTGTAATAAAAATTAATTAACACAATGAAATTGTCGCGTGGCCTTGTGAATTTTTTTTTATTTTTTTCAGAAATAATAATAATGGTAATGGCTGAATGCGTATTAATTTTTAAAGGTTTTCCACTCATTTTGTGTTTAATTTCTTTTAGAATACTTAAAATTAAACACACAAAAAGTAGAAAAGGGCAAAAGTAATGTTGTAAAAGAAAAACAAAATTAGAGGTTTAGGTCACGTGAGCTTTTTCAATGTCGTTTCCTTACAAAGAAAAAAAAAGAAGGAGAAAATTCAAATGAAACAATATAAAAGAAAAAAAGATTATTTCGGATTTTTGGTTTTGTATTTATATTTTGTGACAGTGTGTGAGCACTAAAGAGATAGATTTAACAACTAACAAATGAAAGAGAAAAGGAAAACATATTGTTTCTAAAGAAAAAGAAGAATCAATGGGGTTTTTCGTTGCAGATTTGATTGCTATAAAAAACGATAAAATAATGTTCTTTGGACCTCACATTCTTTAATTACATAAGTATTGGTATTTGTCATAATTTTTAATTTTCTCTTTATAGGCTCTGCATTACTTCTCTGTATTTTATTTAAAATTTATTACAATCTTTGTTTCTACATTGTCTTCTTTTTACAATAATTTTTTCTTACTGAAGTGAAAAAATAAACGAAGAAGAAAATTTGATATAGAAAATTCAATATGGCGGTAAATGTGTTTTTGTTTATTTTTCTTAATTTTTCTTCAACTTTCGCTGTTTCGGTTTGAAAGAAAAAGAGAAGAGAAATATAAGAGAGAAGAAACACAGACGGTGTGTCAAAGAGAAAATATAACACAAATAATAATAGAAAGAAAATGGCAAATGATGGATTGAATATAAATTCTTTGGAGTGTGGGTGAGTATAGCGATATTCTTAGAGAAAATAAACAAATCAATCAAAAAAAAAATGAGGAGAAAACAAAATGTTTTCATAATTGACACTAAATGCGTGGGGTAATGGGGTTGGGGCTATTGAAGTGAAAAAAATGGGGAGTTGTTATGAGTGAACTTCGTTCTTGGTTGAATTGAAATTTTTAAGTGTGAGAGTTAAATAAGAAGAATTTCGTCGTTATGTTGATTGGTGATTGATGTGTGATGAAAGTGAAGGGTGTTTGGTATATTGTATATACTTGGGTGGTTGCTTTTGCGACGGTGAAGAAAAAATTGTGTATTGAGTTAAATCATTTGAGGAATGAAAAAAAAAGAAAATAAAATAAAAATGAGAAAGAATTTTGTTTTTAATTGAAAGCAAACGAAAGAAAAAACAGCAAAATGTGAAAAAAGGCGTCTCCGTCAATGAAAAATGAAATTTGATTATATCTGTAAAAAAATATTCTTTAAAAAGGACAATCAAATTCTATTTTTAAAATTTATTTCTTAAATGTTTTTTTCACTTTTAAACAAGACAATAAAAACACAATAGGGTAAAAGATACATCATATTCATAATATATTAAATACGGAATTTTATACCTTTCTTACAATTCTTTCTATAATAAATTATACAATAAAATTCACATGGGATATTCTAAAAATAGAACAAACAGAGAGGGATATTTTATTATAATATTTTTTGTTTACAATTAGAAAGAAAAACCTAGACAGATTGACAAACAAAAATAAATTAAAGAAATTAAAATAACCAACCCTCTTTCATCTTTCTTTTTTTTTACCTTTTAATTTTACTTCTTTTTTTAATAAAAATAAATACCATAGAAAAATATTTACAATTTATTTTGTTGTATTTGAACTTCTTTCTGTTTATTATATATATATTTTTAAGAAAAAAGAAAAATCTTTTCTTCTTTGATTCTGTTTGAATAGAACAATTTCGTTGCTTATCTCTCTCCCACTTTATTTTTCATCAAAAGATATAAAAGGATATACTATATAAAGATTATAACTTTTTTAATAAACAAAAATAAGAATAAATATTAAAATCTTTCATTTAGATTTGTAACTCGTTATTTTAAATACATAGTGCAACATGTCGCAGCTAACAGTATTAATAATTGATGTTTTTCCAAGAGAATTTTTTTGGGAATAACATCCAATCCCAAATACACTCAATTAGTTAGAGAAAATTTTTGAATTAAATTAATGATTTTTTTCGTAAATTAATATCTGATTAATGCATAGATTTATATTTAGAATACCTACTCTTAGTTATGTTTTTTATTTTTTATTATGTATAGTCTAAATCTGATAAAAATTCTCTTTACTTCAATTACATATTACATATTATCTTATCTATTCAGAGTTTAGTTTAAAAATACATTTTTTCATTTTTTTTTAACTACATATGTTGCTATTTGAATGCAAGATACTGGACTAATAAAAACAACAACAAAAATATAAGTCACACTGACCTGACATAAATACATTATTAACACACATGAATATGTCATATGATGGCATTTTAAATTTAAATACAAAAAAAAATGAACAAAAACACAAAAACAAAACGACAAAAATATATACGTATAAAAAATTCCTAAAAACTTAAATAAAATCGAAAAAAAATATACCTACACAAAATCCACATAAATTATAAAATCAATCAATAATAATATGTATTAGACACGTGACGTAACATGACGTTTTGTGATTCTACACAAACGCATGAGACTACAGAACCACTTAATATGTATTTAATATAGAAAAATATTTTTATAAAAAAAAATTGAAACAAAAATCACACATTAAAATATAAAAAATAAACAATATACATATAAATAAATGAATATTTAATAAAAAAAAACAAATGAAAACAACAACAACGACCAAAAAGTGTCATTGAACTCACTCTTTTCTATTATTATTCTATGTTTTTTTTTATTCCTATCTATCTTCTTTCTCACTCTCCCACTGTCATTTTATTTGTACATTATTTATATTTGAAAATTGTGCGCGCGATAATTTTCTGTATTTGTTTTTTTTTTTTTATGATTTTCCCATTAAAAATGAATAATAATTTTATTGATTTTAATAAATTGTAATCAATTAGAAAAATAATATCAAACAAGTCAAGGGAAAATTGGGAAATTCTTATATCAAAATGGTTTTGAATTTTAGCTTTCTCACTTTTATTTTGATAACATTTTTTTCATTAATATCTTTTATTTATTGTACAATTTTTGGTGCTATTGTTATTGATAATAAAAATTATGTTCTCACCGCTTTTAATTTTAAGCTAAACATCACCAACTTTATTGTTCTTCCTTTTCCATTCTCGTCTATTATGTGTCACCACACAATACGGCCTTCGTTAATTCACCCCACCACCGCAAATCCTTCACTTCATGTTTTGCTTCCTTCGCTCTTCTCAAATAAATATTTATCCATATGACCAACACCCATAGATTTGATAAACTTACACACACACACACTTGTGACGTAGTTGACTGTTGAAATAAAACGCAAACTGTAGAATCAGACGAAGTCCATAAAATATAATAATATAAAAGCAAATGTCAAATGGAAAAAGAGTTAGAGAAAGAATGTAAATGTCTACCTTGAAGTTAGCTACAGGCTATTGCACCAATGATCTATTTAATGTTCTTATCGTGTTTTCTTTATATGGCTTGGATTATTTGCGTGCGTTTATTTGTGTGTGTGTGTGAAATAAAAGCATGCATTTATAATACTCTAAATCTAAAATATAATAATATATTCTTAATTTTTGAGTATATTTATAATTGTTTTTTTTGTATGACTCGTTTTTTTTATAAGGGAAGAAAAATTAAATGAATATGAGCAACTTTTGTTTGTTTTAATATGTTGTTGTATAAGTTACTTAGGTTAGAAGTCGACGAAAACTTAAAAATATTAGATTGTATATTAGTTTTAATTTGAATACTTAAAATTTATAGTAAAAATTAATGTAGATTGTCATAATTGTTGTTTTTTTGTTGTTTGCAATAAAATACATAATTTGTTTAAATTCTTATTGTTCTTCGTTTTGCTTTTGCTTTAAACAAAGTTTTATTGTATTTTAGGTAATAAAAACTACGCGTTCACGGATAAGATAATCGTGTGGTAAAAAATTGTAAAAAGAAAATATTTGTTTACTAACAACAACAAAAACAACAAGCAATAAATTATGACCTTCGTTTTTGTTTTTATTTTATATTAGTTTAATTATATGTATGCAGTTATGTGTGCATGTATGTGTAGAGTTTATGTGGAGTAGAGTCAAGGCATTCTAGATCTACAGGCAGTAATACTTAAATGATGACGTCACGCTAGGCGAGTTAGAATTTTTTTTATGGAAATTAAAGTATGGATGGGATATTTTTATTTTTTTTGGTTATAAAAAAAACCAATTTAAATATTTATTAAAAAAATATTAAATAACAATAAATAAAAAATAATAACAAAAATAAAATTAAACAGAATTCAGCATTTAAAACATTAATATCACCTCAATGTGAATTCAATAATAAAATTAAGTAAAAATATAAAATAAAGCGACATAATATTATCACAAATATGTTTTTAATGTTATTTTTAAATAATAAAGCAAGATTAGTATAAAAAATCAAACTTATTAAGTAGTTAAAGAACACAGTTTTCTCTTATAATAATAGAGTAAAAATTCAACATTAAAAGAACAACCAGGAACACAACAATTATTGGGCATTTTCTCCTTGAAAGAAACAAAATGACACAATTGAGAAAATAACTGAAGAATCATTGAACGATATGATATAAGATCCAGTTAACATTTTCGTGACATTTTCTTACAAATCTTTATTTTATTATTTTATTATTTTATTATTATATTAATTAATTATTTCAAATGAAGAAAATGTTTACTGGAAATATCAAAATATTGTCCTAGAGATAAATTCAATGTCAAATCAAACAAATTTTAACCATATATTTTAAACACCATAAAACGGAATTAGTATCAAAATGATACTTTAATAAGAACAGAATTAACTATAGATCACAACAATTGTAATGAAACATATTTTAATTACAAATTTATTGCATGAAAATGCATTTTAAATGTTTAAAATGTGGGGTTATGTTAAAAAATTCAATCTCAAATCACACAAAGTTTATACATATATTATAGACACAATAAAACCGAATTATTATCAAAATGATACTTTAATAAGAACAGAAATAACTATAGATCACAATAACTACAATGAAACATATTTCAATTAGAGATTTATTGCATAAAAATGTGAACGACAAATGCAGTTTGAAGGTTTGAAATTTGTGGTTTTGTTCAAAATGCTTTTACACTTTTATGCAATAAAATAAATCATTTTCACGTGAAAATTTTGCGTTATTATAATTATTAATATTCACAGAACACTTAATAACATTTTCCAACTTGTAACTTACAATTATATTCACTAAAAACAGTTTTATTGCGTACCGAAAAAAATGTGTGGGTTTTAATTTTAATTATCATAGAAACTGTCACTCGTAAGAAATGACGTCACTCGGTAAATTTCTTTAAGTATTTCGGCCTGTATACAAATCAAGAAGGCCTACTCTAGATGATAATGTTTTTATTTATATTTTTTTTTGTTAAAAAAAATGAATTAAAAAATGTATTTTTATATATGGTTTGGATTGGGTGGTGATTATGGGGGAGGGAAAATGAAAACCAAGCAGCAGTAAAAAAATCATATATGTATCATATGTGACGTTAATCATGACCTGTCCCAATTGATACAAAAATTTGTCTGGTTTTTTTTATTACATTTTTCCATTTACTTTATTTCTGTTTATTTTATTATTATTATTATGGTTGTTGTTGAATTTTTTTACAACTCTCTTACTGCGTTGCAATTGTTATGTATGTTTTGTATATTATTGTAGTTGTATTATAATCAGTTCAAGGAAAAATTTTTACTTTAAAATTTCTGAAGGCCACATCGATCTAAATAACATTTTTTTTAGTTCATTTCAGTTCAGGTTTTGTAAATTAATGAAGAGAGATGCATAAGTGAGGAAAGAAAAATTACTAATTGATTTCAGATCCAATGTTATATATTTTCAAAATTTTATAACATAAGCAGGAGTAAGTAACTTTTTCACGAAACTTAATTCTTACTCTAGTCGATTTCACTGAACTCCGCCATTATACAAATCTTAAGAGAAAAAGTTAAATAAGAAAGGAAAAATCTTGAAATAGAAAAATAATGAGGATGATCATTGATTATGATGACGGCTATAATGATAACAATAATTATATTGTGTCTGTTTCTATTTTTTTTAATGTGACAAAAGAGACAAATATAATAAGAAATTAGTAAAGAAAATGTATTATAGAAAGGAGAAGAGTAGAAAAAATATATAAGGTTATTGAACTAAAACAACCTTCTATATTTATATATTATGTATGTATAGGTATTTACCCCTTAATTTACTCAATGTCCACCCTAACTCAATACTACAATACCTAACTCTATTTACCATACCATCCACCCCTTTAACTAAACATCTAATTGTATTAATGATACACATTTTTTTTGCTTTCTGTTTTGTTTTGCTTTTGTGGACAATTTTTGTATGTATTATATCTGTGGGTTGAATACGAAGTGGATGTAAGTTTCTATTTGGCTGCATGTTTTGTGTACTATTTTATTATTAAGCATGAATTGATTTATGTGATTTATACGTGGGGATGACGATATAGAAAATAAATAAATAATTTTCATTATTTAAGCAATACAATAAAAAAATAGAATGGATTTTTTTGTCACTTCTCATTAAGATTCTACCCATTCTAACCAATTCTAACCACTCGTCCTTTCTTGTTGTACATTCTTATACGTCATTCATCAACTCATAAACAACTCATAACATATAAATTATAAAATATAAACATTTTTCCATCACTACTTCTTTGGTTTTCTTTAACACATACTTCATAAATACTGCTTGATAATAACAATTTTATGTTTTCTCCAATTGAATTTGATTCTATGTATTTTTTTTTCTATGTATTTACAATTTTATGAAATATTTTTCCCACTTTTCTATAAAAATCAATGTTTCTCTCTTTTCCTTTATAGTTTTTTCTTGCGTGTTTCAAAAATGTATGTGTGTGTGTGCGTATCTTTTATATGGTCTAATTTTTCGTTTAATGTATGTTTATATGTCATTAAATTATGTTATAGTTATTATGTTATTTATGTGTGAAGTGTGAACATATGTGGATTCTACTATCGAAAATTTCAGATACTAACAAATTCAAATTTTAAACACAATAGATATTTCAACATAAATGGGTATGGGCTTAAATATGTAACGTGTTTTGCACGGGACTTAAATACTAATTACCGTTATAATAAACTTGCTTCTAATTTCATTTCATAAATGAGTTCTTAAAATAGCACTTAAGAAACTGCTAGGTATATCCTTTTTATAGAGATTCTAGATCACAGTTTCTTTTGCTTTGAAAATTTTTTATTGTTGATAATTAAAATTCAGAAAATACTGAATATTCTAGTTTATATGTTTCTTTCTTTTTTTCTAAAAAAAATAATAACGTCCATTTTTAGTTTATGATTTATTTAATGTGTGACTATGTGTGTGTGTATGTGTCGGTGCTGTTTGTAATGACCACTTTTTATTATTGTTGCTGTGTTATTATCATTGTTAAGTGTGGGTAGGGTGGGAAAGTATAAAGAAGGTTGTAGGTGGGTTCAATGACCGTTAAAGGAATAATAATAATAATACAGTAAGAAAAAAAATAATCATAAAAAGAAAAGACGAAACAAACAATTCTGAAAAACGAAAGAAAAAGTTTTTTTCCACCTTCTTCTTCTTCTACTTGTTCTCTATTCACCCCATTCCTACAATACAATATCCATTTAAGTATATTCAACCCACTACCCTTTTTTGGACCTCCTTTACAGTCACATCAAAAATAAACCTTCGCACACGATATTTTATTATATGTGTGTGTGTTAATGGCGATATTTTGTTGTTTTTTTCTGCTGGACTCGCTTATTGTTATTGTTGTTGTTCGATTTAGTGATGTAATGGGTTATATGTTGTTGTTTTGGGAGTTTGAAGAATTAAAGTGGGCTTGTTGTTTAAGAAAGAGCTAGAAAGGAAATACATGAGTTGAGAATATTTATCAGGGATGTAATTAATGTGTGTGTACATTTTTATCATTTACTTTTTTTAATATGGTTTCCCATATTAAATATTTGTTTAAATCTCAAAAAAATTAAAATCGGATTAACCTATTTAAATGGAAAATTATTTTTGAAAATGGCAATTAAATAAATCTCTGAAAAATGTCGTGAAACTCATTAATTTAATAATTTTTTAAAGACAAATACTAATTTTATTAATAAAAAATTTTCTTCAATTTCTTATAAAGTTATCAGTTTGCTTTTTTTACTAGTTTATTATTTTATACGAAGGTGCATTTTTTACTTAAACAAACGAAAAAAATACTAATCCAAGTTCACTTCTGTTGAGTTGACCAAAAAATAAATAAAAAAGGACGGAAAAATAAAAGAGAAAAAATATAGAGAGAAATAATAAAAAAAAAATATAAAAACACTGTAAGTATTTTGGAATCGTTCATTTTGATCTAACAAACAAAAAAAAAACAACAACAAATAGAACAAAATGATGGTGATGGGTGGATGGGTAGTTGATAGATGAGAGTGAATTGGACGAAAGATACAGAAAGATGGAGCTTTTTTATATATTTATATGTGTTTGTACTTCCTTCTTTTAACATCAGCAATGAGGAGATGGAGGAAAAGAGAAAGCAAAAAATATATTAATACGTCATTCGTTCCATCGCATAATTTCCTTTCACATTTTTTTTCTATTAACAGAATTTTTACTTCTTTCCTTTTTTGTGTTTTTTTTTATTTGGGACGGAAGGGGCTGGTTTGGGAAAAACGAAAAACATTTAAAGGAGTTGTGGTATATGAGAAGAAGGAATAAAATTGGGTGGTGAAGGGTCATTTGGACATTTTTGTATATGAATAAATTTTTGTTGGTTTTGTCGGTTGTTGGTTAATAAAATTCGATTTGATATATTTTTTTTTGTACAAAGGATGATTAGTGGCTAATAGGAATAAATGTGTGATATCTCCAATGTGCAAAAAAAAAAATTCAGAGCAGAAGTTAAGTGCAGAAAAGTGGAATGAAAAGAAGAAGGTTTTGAAAAAAAGGAGAAAAAAAGAATTAAAGAAGAAAGCAAATTCAACAAAGGCTTAACGGTATAAACGATAGGATAATTTATTATGTTTAAAAAAACAAAATAAATGAAAAAACGATGTAAATGCTTTCATTTTATTTGTTTTTCTGTTCGTTGTTGTTAGGATTTGAACATTGATCCAACCAAGGATGGACGTTCATGGATAGGGCTAAGCAGAAATAGGATCATTTAAGACTTATCTACTTTGATTAGTTATTTAATGAGTCTTTTATATTTATTTATTTATTTATTGTTTTCTTCTGTTTTATCTTTAATCATTTATTTAATTAAAATAAATTAAATTTTGGATTTTAATACAAAAAAATGTATAAGAGAAAATTTTCAATTGTTATTTCTTGACTTTTGATATAGACTGATAAATGTTGGAACACGATGGTTTTTTAGTTGGAAAGAGATTTTTGGTGAAAGTTTATAATTTGTATATTTAATTGATACAAGATTTCTCAGGAAAGTGAATTTTTGCCTTAGGAAATTGTTAGTTATATTAATCCATATAAGCATTTTAAATCGTTATGAATTGACAAAGGATTTCAGGAAACTTTTTATATAAAGAATTTCAAAAACCAAAACTAAAATAAGAAATAAAATTTCTTGGTTTTAATACAAACTGAAAAAATATTTTTTTTTAAATAAAATAAAATAATAAATACATAAAGACTCATTTGAACGAATTAAGCCTAAAACATTAAAAGAATAGCTGGGAGAACGTTATGTGGGCTTAATATTTTACAAAATCCCAAAACCAACACAAGAATTAGAGTGAGCTAAAAACTAAAATTTACTTAATTTAGAACACAATGTTAAGGGGTGGTTTTGAAGGGATCTTTACAAATTTCTAACATTATTTTAGTTTCGGTTTTCAAATATTTAGAGAAAATCAAGAAAACAATACACAAAGGAAACTATAAATTATAACAAAATTAACAGAAAATATTGAATTAATTGTATTTATAGAAAAGTTTCAAATAAATTAATTTGTATAAACTAAAACAATTCTAAAATAAAATACAACAACACATAAGAGTTGGAAGGATAAAATAAATTAAAGAAAAGTAAGTAGATGGAAAAAATATGTACTTGTATAAATTATATATATATGTAATGGGATCGTTTTTCACCTCTTTTGTTTTAAATTTAAATGATAATAAACATAATTTTCTATTAAAATTAAAACTGTAATATTTCGATAAAAATTTATAAACAGAAGTGCGATCCCGTGTATAAATACATGACACATCAATAAGTCCAATATTATATAATATATTAAAACAAATTTTATATGTGAAAATTCAATTTTATATTACATAATTTGTTTTAATTCCGATATTTTTCTAAAGAATTATGATGTTTCTTCTGTTACTTGTCTTTCAAGAAATTATTAGTATTTACACGGCCCGGCAAGTATTTACACCCAATTAATTAATTTTCTGGTATTAAACCACTTTTGTGCATGTTTTTATTTAAAGAATTTGACTACATACAAAGAAAAGTATTCTTTTAAAGGCTTTCCCGAAATTGGGATTTGAAAAATAAAATTAATTGTTTTTTTATTTTATTAATGACTAGATAATACGTCCATTGGAATCTATATTATAGCATTATAGAACCATCGTCTTACGATGGATTAAAAATTAAATTCTTATTTAAGAATGTTTAACCTAACTTTATTTATAACGTATCCGAATCACATTTAAAGATCTTAAAAATTATAGTAAACAGCCATTACGAACAGGAAATAAACTAAAATAATTTATAAAATGAACTATAAAGCAGGATTTAGCTCTTAATCTGATCGAAACTTAACGAATAATCAATGATATAGAATGACTTGGTTTTATAAGCTAATAATAATATAATAGTTGTCATTTATTTTTTTTTTCAAATATTTATGAAAATTTACAACTTTATGAAAATATTTATTATTTTTTTATCAAAATGCGAAAATGACAGACTTTTTTAATGAAATTTAAATTCAAGATAACAAGAAAAAAAACTAACAAAAATACAAACAATTTCGATTATAGCAGAAATGACAAAAACCATTGTCCAACTAATTAAAAATCTATTTCTTCTCGCAGAATTGGGCGAAAAATCTGAAGGTTACAATTTTGACTTTTTTTGAGCCAAAAGTTACTATCGAAGGTTATCCTGTATTTGTTATTCTCTTATATTAATTTAAAACAAATTAAAATTAAATTTGTCTATTTTTATAATTAATCTTTTATTAATTTTTATTTAATTAGGATGAAAAAAGTAAAAAACCAAAAAACCAAATAATTAAACATTCGAACCCTACCACCTACAATCTGAGTAGTCTTTAGTGAAACTTTGACTAACTTATAGTAATCTAAAGTAAGCAAAATAATCTAAACGGCACTTTACTTTTTTTTGGTAACCACTATTATAATATTTTTAATGATCCCTGTTAATTATGAAGAACTAAAATTTTGATTCCGTGAGTGAGGTTCGTTCGTTTATATACGCATTTATTTGAATATTTTTAAAGTATAAAAAAGTCGCGTATTAAATACACGCTGAATAAATTAATAAATAATATGCGATTATTATTGCATAATTTAACCTCATTTAATAAAAAGAACAACAACATAGAGCGCGCAAAATAAAATACAACCAAATTGAATTTTTTTTTTTAGTTTTTTATTTTATACTCGGATGTCATCACACGCGTGGCTTGTCTATCTGTATGTCTATATTTATTATATGGTTATATACAAATAGAGAAAATGTCCTTGATTTCATTTTTTCTTTATACTTATTACTTTTTGTTTAAATTTAAATATAAAATTTAAGGGGGTCCCGTATTATTATTATCATTTTATTTTGTTTTGCCTTTTTATTTAAATAAAACGCGTTCATTTTGAACAGAAAATCAACAGCAACAACCAATAAAATACAAAAAAATCGTGTTAAATTTAAAAAACTTTAAAAAATATCAACAAACAATTGATTTAAAATTGTCTGTTTTTTATTTTATGAAGTCGCGCATTTTGATGTAAGTTTCTTTTTTGTTTTTGGATAAAATGATTGTGTTTGTGTATGTATTAGCTTTGTTTTTGTTTGGTTTAAAAAAATTGTTTCAAATTTTGTAAATAATATTTTTAATATTGTTTACAATCCTCTACCTCTACACAAAAATTTATCGATAAAAATATTTTCTATTGAATTTGATTTTCATAGTAAATAATTTTAGTTTCAGAATATTAAATTACTCTCACTTTATCTCTATCTATACATACATAAATTTACAACACGAAATCAGGAAGCTTTTCTTAGTTGAGAAATTATTTTTCAAATTTATAATAATTCATTATTATTTTATTTTGTTTTGTTCAAATTTTAAATTTAATACAAATATAGTATGCATGATATAGTTTGCACACGTTGTCATCAAATAAAGATATTAAAAGAAAACATTTGATTTTTTAGGTACGTAATATAATTAATTTTTTGAATTAAATAAATAATTAAAATTATAGTTGTGCTTTTTTGGGGGGTTTAAAGATTAGAAAATAAAATTATAAAATTGTTTTTCATTTGTCAAATTAGTAGAATCCCCTTTTCTGATTTACTAAAATTCTAGAATTTAGAGATTGTGGTTTAATGTGCAATATAAATCAATAGTTTTTTTAATTTTAATTCCAATACAAAATAGGAATTGGACTACTACTTTCTGTTCATGAATCTCTCTTACGAACAAGTAAAATTCTCACTGCTTTAATTAATTTCTATCAAATTTTCAACAAAAAGAGTGGACAATGCATTTTAAATTTAATGTCTGTTTTCTGTTTATAATTTTCTCATTTAAGCGTATTGCAATTTTCTTTGAAATTAAACCATTTTTTGCTTATTTGTTGCGCTAGCATTATTCATCAGAGACAAAACCATGCAACTGGATTTATTTTTTGTGAGTGAGAAGAAGCGTTGGCGGTTTTGATATTATTTTTTTGGTTTTTGCAATGAAAAAAAAAACATCAAAAGAATGAAAATTTATTTTTCCATTTTGTTCGCTTGTCATTTGTCATTTTTTTTGCTTCTCTTTTATTTTGTTCACAAAAAAATGTTGCATTCTTTTTTCGTTTTGTGCTGAATCCTTTTTAATTTTTTTATAAGGATTTCTTTTTTCAACAACTAAGAATCAGCCATTTTGAATTCTTTTCTATTTTGTGTTAATACTTCGGTGAACAGGTCCCTTTTTCCTCTTTTTCGTAATGAAAGGAGAAAAACAATCATTGTCTTGTAAAAACTATTTTGATTGTTCTCACTCACAAATAATAGTAGAAACTGTAGTGATAAATTCAGATCGAATGGGGTGAAAAACATGTAAACTTCTAAGGAATTAAGTTTGACAAATTTTACGTCAATTATATTGGATTATTTAGAACGTGAATCTATTCCAGTTATAATATATTCGGATGGATGTACATACCAGAACAGAAATTGCATTCTATCGAATGCTTTGTTGAATTTTTCATCAATAAATTCCATTGTAATAATTCAGAACTTTTTAGAACGTGGTCACACCCAGATGGAATGTGATTCGGTGCACAGTGCCATTGAACGCAAATTAAAGGGTCTTCCTAGTGATTACTTAAGATCTTCAAGAGAAGCTCAAAATCCTGAATATGAAGTAATTCGTTTAATTTATGATTTTTTCAAGAATTTCGCAGAAACTAAGAACTGGAAATATTCATCTATAAGACAAGAAAAAAAGAGAAATGTTAGATTAACAGACTAAGGATCATCAAATATCACAACAGAATTATTGAAATAAAATACGAAATGGATTCAGATTTCAGCTTATTACGAGTTAGACCGAACGACTTGGGCTTTTTGATGTACAAACAATTAAATATAAATAACATTATTATACAAATTAATGAAAAAATGTTCCTTAAAAAAAACTGTTTTTAATGTCAAAAGCAATATCTTCTATCATAATTTTTTTGACAGGAGAATATAGTCTATCTTACCTACATTAAAATGTATACCATATTAGGTGTATATCTCAGTTCAGCGGATCAGTACATCGTCTCAGTTGTTTAAAACTTCACCTTGTTTTGATCTAGATAGCGCCAGTATTGAAATCTTTGCTTAAATTTTACGACATTTTGAATTAAACGTTAGAAAAATAAAATTGAAAAATAAAATATTTTTATTTGAATTGTAATCCTTTTTAATAATAAAATAAAATAATTGTTGCAAATAATACATACTTGGAATCAATTTTCAAAATTTCTATTAGTATAAATTTCAACAATTTCGAATATTGCGCTGATCGTTCAACTGAGAAAAAATACATGGTGCGGTTGTATCACTTTAATTGAGCAAAGTGTATTCAGCACATCTGTCAAAACCAAACACACATTTTTTTTATGAAGTGAGAAAAGCCCACCCGAACAAAAACAACAGAGCCTAGCTCACTTAACCTGAGATATCTCAGTTCTGAAGCCCACCCGAATACACTTATTATTGTCTTTTTTATGATCTCGAACGAAAGCTTAAATTTTTTAAAGATTATTACATTTGCATAATAATTAAAATAAATTTTTTACGGAAGTCAGATTTTCCTTCCTCCTGAGAAAGTACGTTTTTGTAGATAGGTTGTTTTGGATGTAGATGAACGAAATGCAATTTGTTAGTTATCAATTTCCTTATTACTGTAATCTATTCTTGAGAGGAGAACAAAAAAATAAAACAATGGAAAAAATAATTTTTTATTAAAAATGTTTTATTTTCTTTTTTTCTCTTTTTAACTCACTTTTCCACTCCCTAGTTCACCGGATAATCGGGAAAACTATTATTGTCAAACCGGAACGATAATATGTTTCTTAGGTATAGTTTTCTGAACCTTACACCTGGGTCATAGAATTGTACACTAGTATTGCACACTACTATATATGTTTAGTACATAATTAGTCGAATACAAAATTCCATCTTGCCCAGATCGTCATGTTGTCATGCTGCCACTTGGTCGGTTTTTATATTTTATGCTTGCCCATCTTTCTTATGCATACAAAAAAAAAGTCGTCATTTTTGCAGTAAATAATAGCTGGCTTCTTATAGCTCATTTTGTATCTCCTCCAATCCATCTCTTTTTATCTTCCATAGATGTTAAATGATTTATTTTGTTTTCTCTTTCACTCTTAACTTTTTACAGACAAATTTTTAACATGGACGTTTTTGAGTTGCATTGAGTTGCGTATGCTACATCTGGAGAATTTGATATCCAAATACGGTTTGATGTTTCTGTAGATTTTTTTACAACCGATTGCTAGAGAATTTCACCTCATTCTGTATAATCCATTGGTTTCATTTTCTGTATTAGCTTCAAATTATTTATGCACCTAAAATATAATTCGTGAAAATCGGTAACAATTGAATTGAAATATTGTTGAATTTCAATAAAAAATCCAGATCTTTTAATATATTTATTGTTTCTGACTCCATTTTTGATATTGTTTAAAACCATTTTACATAATGCTGTTCCTTTTTTTAAAGTTTTTTTTATCATAAACAATTATTTGCTGTTGTTGTTATCGTGTTCTGATTTATTGTAAAATTGATATATAAACCCGAAATATTTTCTTTATTTATTCTCTTTTTTTCTCTCGTTTCTTTGCTCGCTCTTCCTCTGTCTCAATATTTTTTCGTGTTTCTGTACATTAAAAGTCACACAAGCAGACATCACAAACACACAGATGCAGCATAGAAGATACTAAATTGTGATTTATATTTATTATTTTAAAAAAGTTTTTTAAGTCTCTTAAATTGGAATTTCTTAATTTTCGTCTTTTTTTGTGCTAAAAAATTGATAAAGGTCACCCTGTATTTTTTTTAGCCTGCCTTTTAGTGTTGTTTTTCGTTATTCTCTGTAAATAACTTGGAGTTTTAAAATTTTCGTCGTGACAGTAAGTAAAGTATATACAGGCAAAGAATATTTGGTCGGAACAAAAATAATCCTTTTTATTTAATCTTTTTCTTACTTACCTACCTGAGCTGAGCTATCATATGATATAAATGATTTTTCTTTTCTCTGTTTTTTTCTTCTTATTGAAATCAAGGCATTTCAGAGCTGTTATAATGATATTGTTTTGTTGTTGACTTTGGTAGGGGATGTTCTCAAAGCGAAAGGAGTTAAGAAATGTCTGTATATTTTGAAAACTATAAAAAACTTATTTGGTTTTCTTTTATGAAAAAAATCGTTCATAAAGAAAAATCTCTATAACTAATCCAAAAGTGGTTTAACTCCTCTATTTTTAACTGTAAAATGTCCGTGAAAATACCAAATGTTGTTCTTCTTATATATTTTTTTATGAAGATGAATTATTTTTTTTTTAAATAATTTTTAATTTTTCAATTTCTTATAACCTTCATATAATATTCTACATCCTCCACATTACAACCCACTCTTTTTCCCAGTATTTCACACAATTTTTGTCACTCTTTTAAGTTTCCAGCTCTTCTTAATTATGTATTGTTATCTGTATCGTAATTATTTCTTTCCTTGCGTAAAAAGTAATTTGAAAAAGAATTTTTGAACTCATCTTAAAAGAAAATTAAAAATATCAAGGGAGAATGGAAAATAGAAAATTGTGTACGTAAATAAAGATAGAGATTAATAAATATTCACATTTTTGCAAAAATTTATCGTATCATATTACCACCCCTTTTCGTCTCTATTCAACTTTTACATTTTTTTCTACGTTGAACAAAATATAATATGTAAATATGCATATTTTAAATGACGGCTTTTTCGATTTCAATTTTTCTTGTTTATTTTCAATACCGATTCAAATTAAGACAAAAAGTTTAATTTGAATGTGTGTGTGTGTTACCTTTTAATATTAGGTGCGTATGGCATGCATGTGTGTAAAATTTAGTAAATCAAATTATTTATAATGTTTTTTATTTAAAATTCGACGATATATATGTATTTGAAACTAAAAATAGGTGTAACAGAGATAGAAATAGAAATAGAAATTAAAATGAAGAATAAAAAGAATATTTTTCTTTTTTGTTTTATTAGAATGTGTTAGTAAGAGACAAAAATAGAATAGTCATTCATCATTATCATCATCATCATTTGTATTCGTGTACATATATTTATTAGGATATAGTGTTGTAAACTACAAGGATTACAATGCAAACTGCATTTTTTCTTTTCTTGCCTTATGTTGTTGTTTTTTCAATTCTCCTTGTTTCGTGTCTAGTCTTTTTGTTTTTTTTAACACAAATATGAGCGTTAGTAAAATAATAATTCAATTTATGGAAAATTTTGGAAAAAAAGTATAAATAACAGTTATTTCTTTATTTATTAATTCTACGGATCTCAGTATCTTACTCTGTGTATTGCTGTCTTTCATTCTTTTATTAAAAATACAAAATGAGATTTCAAATTCTAAAGATTCCAGAGACAAAAGTTTTTTAACAAAAAAAAACAGGAGGAAAGAGAAGAAAATTTACAACAGAAAATGAATTCAAGTAAATTTATTTAAATCACATACTGTTAATGCTTTGCTAAATAAATGAATTTATGAATTAATCAAAAAGAAAAAAACAAAATCGTCTGGAGTCTCGTAGAGAATAAAATACTAGAGTCTACTTTCTCCGTATGTAGATATGAATCAAAAAAATTTTCAGTTTGTTTTTCCTTCTTAATATATTTTATTAAAACGAATAAAATGCTTAACTTTTTCTCAGATTTTTCTGGAATAAAGTCCCTTTTTACCTTTTTGGAAAAAAAAACACACGCAGAGAGAGGGATATATTTATAACCTTAAATTTAATGAATTCATTTTTCTCTTTCACTTTCACAAATCGTTGTATTCAATTTTGGTGCGTTGTTTTTTTTCATTTTTTGTTTATTTCAAAATGACTCACAAATACAGAAACATAATAGAATCCATCTACATATACACTAATGTATAAAAAATGGTATAACAACATTAATTTCAATTTTTCTTGTTTTTTTATTATTATTCCTTTTATTTTGTTTTGTTTATTTATTTTTTTTGGTTACAATTTCAATGGTGAATTTTTAGTATGTTTGCATGTGGTTGTCTGATTTTATGTTTTAATATTATTCTATTTCATTTTAATACAATAATAAAGAAGGTGATAGCAATAGAGAATTGACTATCATCATCAACCATCATCATGGCCGACTTATAAAAAAAATGTGTGTTGTTTTTTTCTTTTCTTTTTTTCTCTTTATATTGTGTTCTCTGTTTCTCTTTGCGTTTTACATATTCTATTGATGGTTGTTTTTCTTTTTCTCTTTTTTACACAATTTCAAAATAATCGCAGACAGAATATTATAATTTTAAAATCAAATTCATATATGTAGTATTGCTCTTTACACTTAATTAATTTCATATATATATTTCTCTTTTTCACTTGTATATTGCTCTTGCATAATGTAAATTTTTCCTGTAAGAATGAAAGAGAGAATCCATAATATGAAAAGAGAGAAGAGAAATTTCGATTTTTTTTAGTCTCTTTTAATCCATGATAGGGTTCGGTCGTGTAATTTTTTTTGTGTTTATTGTCAAAATATTTCAAATAATAATAATATTTATTATTTATTATTATACAACAAATTCAAATGTGTGTTTGTGTTGTGTTATTTTTGAAAATAAAGAAAAGTATTTTATTTTAACTTTTCATCCATTTTTTCCTATGATTTTATAAATAATAAAAAATAGTTTTGATTAAAAGAGTGAAAATAAAAGAAAAGTGTTTCTAAAAGGAATAATAATTGATTTTTATTATATTTTGGTTTTTAGAAAGAACTGATTTTACAAAAACAAAAGCGGAATTAACGGAAAGATGTAAGAAAACTATTATAAAGAGCCTAATTATGTATTTAAATTTAATAGTAGCTTCTTCCTTCAATTTTCTTTTGCTTACACCCAACAACAATTGATAATATTTAGAAAAATATTCTGAAAACTAGGCGATTTTATGTGGCTGCCGTCTATGAATGTGCATAAGTGTTTGTGCGTATGTGCATTTCGTTTAAGTGTATTTTTTGCTGGCGTTTTTGCATTAGTGTTTGTGTGGCCGCCATTAAAAACAGAAATATAAAAATATTTTCTCTCTGTTATATTTGTGTTTGCATGATAGTGTGCGTACATTTGCGGTGGTTGAATTTTTTGTATTTGGTTGTGTTGGTATTCCTGTATTCATTTTTAGGTTTCGCATTTTATGATATTCAATTTTTTATTATTTTGTTTATTTTTAAATAAGAATTTTTTTCTTTCTAAAATAGTATTTTAAATTATTGTATGCACGTGTGTGTGTTAGTGTACGAGCATATTTTTTTTATTTTGCCTAATTTTTCATTTCTTTAATAATTTGTTTATTTTAATAAATTTTCTTTTTCTCGCACATATTTTTATGGTTTATTTTACAAAGCAAAAATTTCTAAGATTTTTTAAAAAAAAGATTACAAAGCAGAAGAAAATGTAAAAAATATTTTTAGCGAAGAAAAAAAAAGAAATAAAATAAAGTTCGAATAGCCTAGATTTTAGTACGCACACATAAACAAAGCCAGTGGAACACTATACACGTGCGCAAATGCAACACACAAGCAATATGAAAACAATAAAGGCAAACGCACACAAAGAAAGAGAAAAAAATGAAATGAATGAGAGAAAAATAAAGAAAAAAATGAAGAAGAAATGAGTGAATGTGTCCAGTTGTTTTCTTTTATATATATTTTTTTTATTTTCTTGAATTTTAAAGAAGTTTACAAAAATAACAAAATAAAACGGAAAAAAAAATTTCTCAATCTTAAGAGATAGTAGCAAGTAAGTAGGTCTTCGGGGTTTTTTCTTCGTTTTTATTCTTCTTTTTTTTTAAACTTATGTTTTAAATTTTTTTCGTTGTAGTATTAAAAAATCTGAAAATGCCAACTAGAAAGGGCTGACTTAATTAATTATTCTTTGCGATTTTGGCTCTAAAAGTCTTACGGCCAGTTTCACGAGTATTGCCTAAAAGCGCGCATCTAACTAAAAAGGATTTAATTACTAAAAGCCATCTAGGCAGGTTGATGTTCCACAATACTTTAACCACTTTTATCTAACTAAAATTGAAAACACATTTACGTGCAATTGGTTTGCTAGGTACGAGAACGAGCTGTCATTTTTCACAACTAAAACATAACTTGATAATTTGTATATATGAAATCCCAAATAAAAAATGTAAAGGAAAAACGTGTGGCATGTTAAATATTAAAGCAAAACATTTGAAAAAAATTAAAGAATCAAGAAGACATCTATTAAAACCTCAAATATAATAATAATAAAATATAATTATTATTATATTACACTGAAACCGCAATATAGTTAACTATCTAACGTGTAGACTTTAGTTAACTAACGTATGAGTCTACAAATTTCAATAAAAAATATTCACTTTAATCTTAATTTTTAAATTTTTTACTTACAATTATTATTAAAGAATGATTTTAAAATTAAAATCTCGAATATATTCTCAATAAAATTATTATAATTTTATTTTATTTATTTTTGGCGGGTCTTGGTTTTATGATTTTTGTTGTTTTTTTGATCATTTTCATATTTAAATTTTCAAACACATGACTTTCAGAGCCATTTTTTCTCTAAAATCACAATATAGTTAACTACTTAACGTACGTTTAATAGTTAACTTGTTATGTTTTTTCTCTATCCGCCTCGCGTCAAAATGTATCGCTCTTTCTCACCTCTCCGTTAGTTCAACTAACGAAAAATGGTTAGGTAGTGAATTTTTGTTAGTTGAACTAATGTTCGAAAATTTTCGCACTTTAACTGAGATTTTAGTTCAGTGGTTTTGGAGGAAAAAATGGCTCTGAAAGTCAAGTGGTAGATAGCTAAACTATGAAAATGATCAAAAAAACAACAAAAATAATAAAACCAAGACCCACCAAAAATAAATAAAATAAAAATTATTCTAATTAAATAAAATAAAATTAAAATAAAAATGTAAAAATTGTGATTTTAATTTTTAAATCATTTATTAATAATAAATATAAGTAAAAAATTTAAAAATAAATATTAAAAAGAATATATTTGATTGAAATTTGTAGACCCACACGTTAGTTCAACTAAAGTCTACACGTTAAGTAGTTAACTATATTGCGGTTTCAGTGTTATTATTAAAACAAAAAATGGGAATTATTTAAAAAGAAAATAAATTTTCAATGTGAGTAGAAAGAGATCAGCATTAATGAGAGAATAAAAACAAATACTCAGTGGAAAAACTAAATCTTTATAAATGAAAAGACAAAATAATGGTCAGAATGATAGATGTGCTTTTAGTGAAAAGTTTGTTTCACGGCACGTTAGATATCATCTAACTCCGCTTTTAACTTAGATGCGCGATATCGGCCATCTAACTACTAAAAGCGCTTGTAAATTTGATATTAATAATAACACTGACACTGAAAAAGGATTGGAATATAGTTAACTAACTAACGTACGTTTGATAGTTAACTTGTTATGTTTTTTCTCTATCCGCCTCGCGTCAAAATGTATTGCTCTTTCTCACCTCTCCGTTAGTTCAACTAACGAAAAATGGTTAGGTAGTGAATTTTTGTTAGTTGAACTAACGTTCGAAAATTTTCGCACTTTAACTAGAGATTTTAGTTCAGTGGTTTTGGAGGAAAAAATGGCTCTGAAAGTCAAGTGGTAGATAGCTAAACTATGAAAATGGTCCAAAAAACAACAAAAATAATAAAACCAAGACCCGCCAAAAATAAATAATATATAATTATTCTAATTAAATAAAATAAAAATGTAAAAATTGTGATTTTAATTTTTAAATCATTTATTAATAATAAATATAAGTAAAAAATTTAAAAATAAATATTAAAAAGAATATATTTGATTGAAATTTGTATACCCACACGTTAGTTCAACTAAAGTCTACACGTTAAGTAGTTAACTATATTGCGGTTTCCGTGTTAAGCTATCTACCACTTGACTGGGAAAGTTGAATTCATTTCAGTTTTTGTTTATTTGAATGAAAAATATCTCATGAAAAGGCTTAAATTTTTTTCTTTTTTTTTTTATTCTTTCAAGTATAAGAAGTTTAATTGGTCGTGACTTTGCAAACATTAAAATTGATTAAAAAAAGATGAAAATAAAATAAAAATCTATAAAAAAAGTAAAAAGTGCGCGCGCAGACCTACTTATAAAAAACAAAACAATATATTGGATTACTTAAGTTTAGTCCTGAAAATAAGAAAAACTCGGAAAGGAATATTGTTTATTATTTTATTGTTTTCTAGTCTTCGAGTGAAACTACAAAGAATTTTATGAAAAATTCTCACAAATAATCAATAAGTTTTGATTCATTTTATGGAGGTGGCCCAATTGAATGTAGTATTACATTACATATATAATGAAAACTTCGTAGTTGACCACCCTTTAAATGTGAAATTTATTATTACTGACTAAAAGTTTTTGATAAATTCCGGTGATCAATTTATGAAGGTTCTACGTTATGCTATTTAATGAGAGAGGAAAAGAGAAAAAATAATATAATGATGATCAATCATAAAAGATGATCGTTAGATTATATTTCGTGACGTGAGATTTTTTTACTCTTTAAAAAAATGTCGAAGGTCACAATCATGAAACACGACGTTTTTTTGTGTTTTGTTCGTTTCTATCTCTCTTCTGTTTTTATTTTACGATGTACTCTTTGTCTCTCTTGCTGACTGTGCCTGGATTTTAATAAGTACTAAGGCTGTGTCCGAATGTTTCCCTTGCACTACTTCCTAAACTCGATTCTATTCTATTTCGAAAACTAGCACTCGATGCTGTCCGGAAGTCTCACTTGTTTGATCTTATTCCGAAGCTAATTTCACTTTGTTCAAAAGATAATATTTTAACTTCACTCTATTAATTTGACAGAAGAAATGTCATTCATTTAAAAAAAAATTGAAAAGGTTGTTTGTTGTTTAAAGTAAACGTTTAATCGCAACTTTATTATTTTTCTAATGTCATCACTGAAAAAATAGGTTATGTTAAATTATAAAAAAATCCTTTAAATTATAATGAAATTATTTATTATTATTACTTACATTTAAGTTTTTCGTTTTATTCTTAATTTTTGCACATAAGTTTTCAACTTTTTTTAATTTTTGAATCAAGTTTAGGGAGCTAGTGTAGTCGTGAGCACACTCGATCATTTGACATATTTTAGTGCGAAGTTTAGTAATCGAGGGAAACCTTCGGATGGTTTTCGAATAACTTAGTGCGAAGTTTAGATTTTAGGGAAGCATTCGCACGCAGCCTAAAAATGTCACTGTTTTATTTATGTAAGAACGAGATGACATGAACTGACTGAATTGTATTGTGTCTTCTGTCGGTTGTGTTCAATTGAATGTTATTTTAGGTATATTTGGTTGTTGTTGTCTATGCCAAAAAAATTTATAGTACTTAATTCTAATCAAAAATAAAAAAATAAGACATCGTTTATAATTTTTTGCTACTGCTATCTCTTAAGAAAAAAAACAACAATTAAAAAAACACTAGTGACCTCGTTGAGTTGATCGAACCTCAAAAAAAAAAACTAAAAATCTAAAAAAAACAATAACAACAACAACAAAACTTACTAATTTCAATTTCAAATAAGAATAAGAATTTTTATTTATTTAGTTGTTTTTTGCGATTATACATCGATGAGAGAAAGAGACACATAATAATAATAAATAAAACAATGCAAATAAAAAATGTATTATTAAAGAAAAGAAAAGAGAGTGAAAGAGATGAATGAAACAAAAAAATCTACAAAAAACGATCGGAAATTTTTCTGTTCGAAAGTTTTTTTATTTTATATTAATTTCAAAAATAAAATCAAAATCGATTAATATCATCACATTGAATAATATGTTTGTGTTTGAGCAGCGTGAAAGAGATAAAATGATGAGATTTAAGGAAGAAAGAGATAAATACAAAAAATAAATCATGATTTGACTTATTAAATATAATAATGTTAAATCTTTTTGTATGGATCAAGTGTGTATAAGTGTACATATAGAAGTGTGCGTACTTGAGTAAAAATTGAGAAAGTGGAATTTATTTGACTTCAATATAAAAAGCGATCGCACATATATTGTATTAAGATGTGTGTATGTGTGTTTGTGTTCTGTGCAATCGCCATGGTTTTATAAGTGTGTTAGTATTTTATGTGTGATCAATAGTAAATTTTTTATATGTGGTAGAAGGTAGAGTGACGTTAGTGAATCTTTATAGGAGTACGGCGACAATAGCGCAATGTCGTGTTGACTTTGAGATTAAGAACGTTTTTAAGCGGGTTGAGCGGGATTTTCTTACTTAGCCATCTTTTATTGTTCACTAAGACGATAAAATATTGTCTCATTTTGTTTGAATAAACACCAAAATGGCGGGTATTAAAAATTTACAAACAATTCGAATAGAAATTACTATAATTGTTGGATATTTAACGTGTCTGTTTCTCAATCAATTATTATTTAGTGAAAAATTATAAATTATAATAAGGTAAAGTAGCCTAATTCTGACCTATTGAGATTTTTTTTCATGCAATTTCAACTTTGATGATTTATGTAAATTCTGTTATCCAACGGATTTTTATTTTCTAAATTTTTATGAAGTGATTAACAAGTTTTCTTTAAGACAAAATAACTTCTTTTTACTCTTGGTGTCGGATTAATTAAAAAATTAATTATTTTTAAAAAATTTAACCTGTTCCTAATTTGGACCTAATTGGGAAAGTTGATGTTCCTATTTTGGACCATTTATGTTCCTAATTATAGGTGATTTCTATTCACCTGATTTACTGATATCATATCGGTTCTACAATTTAGCAAAATATCACATTTTTTGGTCTAAATATCAGTTCAGCCATTGTGATTTAAGCAATTACGGTTCTATTGGCAAGTGAAGTGATATGTTATTTTGACGTTTATATTAATTTAACATTTATATTGGTGAAAAGAAAATAAAATATTATTTGAAATGGATTTTGAAAATTATTTTAAAATTAAATAACAAAGATTTTCCCTAAAAAATTAAAAATTAATATAATTTCAAAAAGTATGTGGTTATATGCAACTGATCATATAGTTTTTTTATATCAGTAAATCGGTTCCACAGTTGCTCAAATTTCAGTTCAGTGTCAACTGATATTACCAATAGAACAGTATTTATCACTTCAACATATAAGTTAAAGTGATAAATATCAGTAAATCAGGTCAATAGAAAGGCCCTTATGATATAATAAAAATAATAGATCTTATTTAATTCTAAAAAAATATTTTTATTGTACTGACGAGTATATATAAAAAAAAGAATACCAATTATAAAATAAATAATATAATTCAAAAAAAAAGACAAATAAAGGAGAAAAAATAATAATACTAATAATAATAAAGGGAAAAAAATAGGTCGTTAATTCAAAAACAAAAATATCACAAATTAAGGAATAAAAAAAATAATTCCGGTACAAATTAAGGAATAAAAAAAATAATTCAGGTACAAATTAAGGAATAAAAAAAATAATTCATGTAACTAATACTTTTTACTGATATATTTTTATATCAGTTTAATTACGCTGGTATTTATGAATGGCAGGAATCGAATAGCGTTCACAAAATCTAGCGTTAACAATATTTGGAATAACATTCGATTCGACCACTTCATTAATATTATACCAAATTTGGTCTTCTTTTTCTGGCCATTTCCAATTTGGTCCACTCATTACCATAGTTTTAACGAAAACTTGGTTATCTTTAATATCTAAAACACAGCCTGGAAAGTATTCTTCTTCATAAACAACAATTACAAAAGAATTCTTTGTAATATTTTTTTTTGTGTTTTTAATGTTATCTGGACTTTCTTTGTCCATATTATGAACCATGGTTTTTGATAATTTCTTTAATTCTCGTTTTTTTATTTTCAAGTTTTTCTTTTTGTTCATATTTTCTTTTTTTTGTTTCGAAATAGCAACAGAAGGAAGTTTTTCCGTTGCTCTTCTCTTATTTAATACCTCGTTTTTTTTTGTGGCCAAGATAAAGTTGATTTAAATGGAGTAGGAATATTCTTCAATGGTGTTTTTTGTGGCGCAGCAATGTCATTCGGATCACTGTGTTCTTTATTTGTGTCCGAGAATACATTTGGAATTACCTCTACCTCCATGTAGTCCTGCTCATTTAGTAATCCACTTAAAATATCCGAATTCATTTCAGTTAATTCTTCCATCGTACTCCCATCTAATAATATTAAACTAGTATTTTGAATATCCTCAGTTGTATCTGTAACTATATCTGCTGCTTCGATTTTTAGTTTCTTCCAATAATTGAATAAATCTCTACTCTGTAATGAACCATCCCATTGTTTGAATTCATTTAATTGAACAGAACTTAATTTGCTTTCAAATATATTGAGAAAACTTTTTTCTTTTGATTTATTTGGAACCCTGATTGCTGATTCATCAATAATTCCACTGGGTAGCTTGGAATAGTTTATTGCATTTTTATTAAAAGGACATAATCCACAGGCTCGAAAACCATTTTTAAGTATTTCTTTTTTTAACTGTTTTTACAATTACTGTTTCGAGTAATGGCGCAAATTCTGGTCTAGATAATTTTAAACCATTCTTCTCCATTCTCGCATTAATAATGGCTGATTTCCATGCTTCTTTTAATGGGTGAAATAGAGCCACATTGCAGAAAATGCGTTGAATTTGCGAGAAGGGATAGTAAAATAATATCCATTTACAAAATTTCGACAGATCTAACGTTAAATGCGATTTATGCCCATCGACGAATAATATAATTGGCATTTGAATTTTGTTTTCTAACAACCAAGGATAAAAAATGTTGGTTATGTATTCATAAAACGTTTCAGATGTCATCCATCCGTTTTCAGACATTCCAATACCCCATTTAGATGGACATTTTCTTACTATTTCTGCTGGAATTCTTCTGGTATATGGGAAAATGACCATGGGTGGTGGTAAGGTGCCTTCAGCGTTAGTGGTATAATTTTCTTTTTCACTGTTCGAAACGGTAGAATGAACATTTTTAGCTCCTTTTTGTGCCAGTACACTTTTTGGTTTTGGACAGATGAAAAAAGCAGTCTCATCACAGTTAAAAACTCTTACTGGGTCGTCCAAAATTTCAAAATAATTTTCAGTTATTAAAAATTTTTTTGCTTCATTAAACAAGTTCTCGATGGATAGTTGTGTCACAAGAGTTCGATCTTTTGGTAATATGTACTTGTGTAGTTCTTTTAGATACATTGGGATGTCTTTTCATGAACCCAGTAAGCCATTTTCGTCCTAAGAATCCAAAATTTTTAATTATTGTGAATATAAAAAAAATTAAATTTCTAAATAATACCAGGTCTTCCATTTTTAAACTTATTGGGTCTATTTAATTTCTTTACCAGTTGAGATACACTATCTAGAAGTTGAACACTATTTACTGGAAATCCTGCTTTACTTATTTCAATCACCCAATCTTCCAGAATATTTTCTTCATCATACGATAAGATCGTACTTGGTCCTGCTTTAGCATCGATGCTATATTTTCCTTCATATTTATATAATAAAGTCGTCTTTGGAACTTTATATGATTTACTGGCTCCATATACCGTCAATATTTTCTCGCGAATATCTTTTAGAGCTGTTTCGACATCGCTTTTTGTGTATTTCTTGGCCATTGTTCCTATTTCGGACATAAATGAACCTTAATATGACCTACACGTTAAATGTATAATTATGTTAATATTTAATACTAAAAGCATATGTCAACTATCTACTATATGTTACGTCTATAAGTCTTCAAAAAGTATTTAAGAGTTAAAAAATAAAAATAAAAAATTGCAAATAGAAATTAATTAAGAAAATAATAGGACCATTTAAAATCTCAATTCTGACTTAAATGATCCTATTTCTGATACAAAAAAATCCTAATTCGGACCGTTATATTAATTTAGAATAATTTTTTTTTCCTATTCTCACTATTTTTTCACGAGCAGTACCAAGAGAAAACTATTTTTTTCTCTTATTTTAAACGTCAAATTTCCCGCTTTTTTTTACTAATACTATTTAGGAAGGATTAATTTCAGTAACAGAAAATAAAAAAATTTGTTTTGTTTTGTTTTATTCCTCTTATACGCATTTAAATGAAAAATAGGCCAGAATTAGCGCTAGGTCAGAATTACGGCAGTTTACCTTATTTAATGCAAAATCTAAATAAACTGGTATAATCAGATCAATACTTGATTCTGAGACAAGAATTTATCTTTGTCTCAAAGAAATAATATTTTATAAAGTCTAAACCATTTCTTTAATGCAAATGCTAATCAAATTTCTTAGTAATATGGTCCCAGTAGACAGGTTATGTCGTAATCGACAAGTAAAATGGGAAAAGTCAATTTTATATTCGTAATTGCTGGAATTTTTCTCATTTTTCAAGAATAAAAATTGTAAAAAATGAATAAAAATTGAAAGTTGTTTCTAATGAACTAAGAAATTCTTTTATATTTTTAATCTTTTAAAGTTCAGCTATTTAAATCGTGTTAAGAAATCAGATTATTAATTGTAAAGAATTATACGTTCATTCTTTTGTACTTTACATAAGGCAGAAGGCAGATCATTTCTCTTAATTCCCAATGTTGAACGTTGTCTTCAAGTCAACGGGAACGAACGAGTAGGTAAGAGTTTTATTATTTATTTCTCTCAGGGAATTGACATATTAATTATATAAAATGTTAAAAAAACAAGTGTTTTTTTTTTCGTCCATGTTTTCTTTTACTACCGAGGTTACGTTTTCGAAGCATTATGTACACGTATGAGAACGGTGGCAATTATGATGACGATGATGATGAAAAATATAAATTTCTTTTAGTTTAATCTCTTTCAGGATTTTAATAATAAATCAAGGTTAGTTTTTTTTTCATTTGTTGGTCAATCTCACAATTATTTTGTAATATAATAAGTATAATTATGACTATTTTGTATCTCACTCTCGTTTCTGGTTCATATATTACTCTCTTCCTTTCTCTTTTTCTCTCTCGTTTCTGGTATATATATTACTATGTTTTCCTTTCTCTTTCTCTCTCTGTCTCTCTCTTTTTCTCTTACGGTAATCTTATTCTCACAGTTGACTTAACTGAAGGAAATTTTCAAATATCCCGACAACAAGTTCTGCTTTTTTTTTGCAACATTTGATAATTTGTTTTGTGCGATAAAAAATGATTTTGGTTAATAATCGTTCAATCGTAAACCTACATACACATACACTTATAACGAATCATTCAGTCATTAACACACATCAAGGTTGACTGCATTTTTTCTAGCAAAAAAAAAAAAACATTTAATAAATAAAGAAACAACTACAACAAAATATGCATGCTAAACAGAAACAAAAAAAATTTAAGCGGAAAAAAAAATTTAAAAGAATTAAGAGAAGCAAAAACAAAAAATTATTCAAAACATAAGACGATGAATATTGATGGTTCGGTAGAGGGGTGAACAAAGTAGAAGAAATTAAACTGCATAGATTTTTGTCGGTCCGATGACCGCAAAAAATATTTGCTTAATTAAACACCAAGCAAAAATAAAAAAAAAAAATAAGAGAAAAAAACGGCAAAACGGGTCAAGGTCAAAAAAAATTTAAGCTGCAGCAAGCAAAAGACTAAATACATTGAGTGAAAAAGAGATAATAAACAAGTGAAAAAGTATATACATATTAAAAAAATATATCATAATCGAACTATATTCTATTATTTCTTCTTTTTCTTCCCTTTGAGTGTATTTTTTGGGCATTTTATTTTATTATATATATTATATATTATATTATATTGGCTGCATGTGTTCCCGTGTGCATAAGAGTCAAGCCAAAGAGCATTATGCACATTTATTTCAGCATATGCATTTTAAATTCCATAATTATTTTTTCTACTAAGTTTTATTTTGCCTCGTTAGTTTGAACGCCACTGTAAAATAAATAAATAATAAAAGAACAAAAATATATAAAATAAGAAGCTACCTTTCTTCAAGTAGGTCATCATTATTCATTAAAATTTCATTATGAAAAATATCAGTAGCGAACCAAAAAGATTCACTTTTTTTCGCCTTCTATTTCTTTTTTCCTCTTTGATTTTTCCCGTTTTTTTGCTTTTTAGGTGACCCAAATAAAATGAAAATAATAATTTTTAATTCTATTTCCGCTATTGTGTGTGTGTGTTTTTTTGGTTGCTTCCACAATTTATATTTCTGATTTCTTTCTTTCATTTTTTGTTTTTATATTTGATCTAAGTCGAGGAAAAAAAATAAAGAAATGGAAAGTAGTGATTCATGTTTAACAAGAAGAAAATTCTGGTTTGTCATTTTCAAATATTTTTGAGTGTGCACAATTTTACTCTTGAGTTTGTTCCAAATCTAAATTATTGAATATACTTTATTATTCTTTCATTTTTTAACAAAAATTCTAGAATTTAATCATTTGTTGTGTCTCAAAGTGGCCTTATATCACAGACATTTTTTCAAACGATTCGTAATCGTAATTTTTTACATTTTACCATATAAGTACTATTTTTTCTTAATTTTTTTGTGCAAAAATACAATTTAAAATGGTTGAGATCGTCGCTGCTACCATTAAATATTTTATTTGTACTTAAGTATACACAAATACAAAGTTACAAGAAAAAAATGTTATCATACTTAAATCCAATTTTGTATATCGACTAAAATAAAAGAAAGAGAGACATTGAGAAATAACTTCGGAAATCACAAAAGTTTTGCATTTTTATTTTATACTGTAATTATTTCTATACTTATTTCTTTTTTTATATATTTTTCTTGTTCGTTTATTTTTTTAGGAAGAAATGTATTAAGTATGTGTGAGCGATTTAACAACAATAAAAAATCATCGAAGAATCGCCATGCGAATCATTAAGATTATTTGGAAATTTGTCGAATCTTTGTCAGGACGTCAAGCGCCCAGTGTATCGATAGCATAGAAGCAGTTATTCGCACGAACGGTGTGTCAAATATTTCAATTAATCAACGATTTATCTAAAAATTTAAAAAAAAATCATTTAGTTTTAAAAAACCGGGTGTTTTAAACGTCGCATTTAAAACTTAAACCGGAGTAGATCGGATCCCTTTAGTATATATATAAATGATCCAATTCTAAAGGATATCCATTGGTTTTTTGTAATTTGGTAAATATCAAAGTAGTATCAAATATAAATAGTCCAGCTCATAACGATTGCCATTCGTTTTGTGTATTTTTTTATAAGGAAAATTTTACCATTAGCTGAAGCGACGAGTAGGTGGAATGACAATAGGAGAACCAACCCAGACCCAGCATATATGATACTACTTGCACTGTGAGATTTTTACATATAGCGATTTTACATATGCGATTCGCACCTTTCCGTGCAATTGGAGTATCGAGGACAATTTCTCATCAGTTTATCGTGACGGCGTTGTCACATATACATCAGATCAACAATAAGCAAATCCTGACAAACACAGTATTAGAACATCAACAGCAAACATACCAAACAAGACAACTTAACAAAATAAGAAATATAAAAATTTATTGTTCTACCTTTGGTTTGTATTCAATAAACAATAAAAAATTTAAGCTAGAACTAAAAAATTCACTGTGGAAAGAAACATAATGTAATTTAAATTCAATTATTTCCTAGATAATTCAAATTTCAATTTGACTCTAACTATTGTCAACTTCATCGTAATATTAAATTTAAACTTAATCCTACTTAGATAAAAAAAATTAATTCTAAATTGTTGTAAGCTTTTTTTTTCTTAGTCTTAAGTAAATTAAAATAACTATGTAGTCGCCATAGATAAGCAGTTGGGCTTTTCATAAATAAATAAATAATCAAAATTATTTACCATTGATTGAATATTCCTTAAAAAATTTCAAAGATTATAGTTTTCACAAAGATTTCCTAAAACTACACAAAATAGTTAAGCTCTCGTTGCTTAGAGTGAACTTTTATTCTCGCAATTTTCCTACTAGTTAGGCAATTCGACGTTCATATTTGGCGAATCTATTTGTATTTTGTACGTGTAGTATATGTGATATAATATATATATATCATATTTTAGATTTAAAAACCTAACTAAAATCTGTTTGTAATAATATAAATAGTCTCTAGAACTATGATTTTTTTTAATTCCTCACTGTAATTTTAATTTAAAAAATAGTACTTGAAAATTAGTAAGGTAAAGTGGTCTAATTCAGTTCTAGTGAGATGTTTGAATTTTAAGTTTTTTCTAAATTATAGTTTTGTTCCGATTTTCTTTTTCTTCACTGATTATGAAAAAGGATCTGAGGTAAAGTGTCGTAATTCTGACCTATTTTCCATTTAAATGCAAATACAAGGAATAAACTAAGCAAAAAAATATAAAAGTATTTATCATTATTGCAATTGATCCTTTCTTAATAATATTAGTAAAAAAAAATCTGGAGTTTTAAAGATAAAAAAATAAACAGAAATTTACAGAAAATGGCTGAGATTGAAAGAAAAATTGTTCTTGATTTTGTAGTGCATATGTGAAGAAAATAAATATGTAATAATTTTCTTAACTAAATTTTGAGTTATTTATTTAGAAAATTAACAAAAAAAACCGTTAATTAAATTGAATCATAAGGAATAAACGTTTTAAATTGGGTTCAAAAAAGGAACATAGTGTTTTAACATTGTTCCTAATTATGGCCATTGTGTCAGAATTAGGGTTATTTAAATTTAATAGGGATCATAATTTCCTAAAATATTAATAAAAAATAAAAAAACCATACAATTTTATAAAATAAATTTGATTAAACTGTGAGCTATGCTATTTTTTATTTTTGACATATAAATAATTTATTGGCTTTTAATTTAAAAATAAAATTAATATAACGGTACGAATTAGGATCATCTAAGTCAGAATTGAGATTTTAAATGCTCCTGTAATTTTTTTAATTATTTTCTATTTGTAATAATTTTTTCTTGTTTTTTGACACTTAAATACTTCCAGAAGACATACAGACGTAACATAGAAATATGCTTTTCGTATGTAATATTAACGTAAATTTACTTTCATATTAAGGATCATGTCCGAAATAGGAACAATAGTATAAAAAATAATAATAAAAAAAAACATTGAAAATAAATAGACACCAAAAAAAGAAAATGGTCCAACTTCCTTTAATGCTATTTTAAATAAATATATATATCCTATCAAAAGAAAATGAGTTAAACAAATTTTCAAAAATCATGACAATATGAAAAAAAACTATGCAGATAATATTTTAAAACATAAAGAAAAATATTACAATGATTCCTTGTAAATATTCTTTATGAAGAACAATGCTTTCCAAAATGTGTTTTGGATTCCCAAATTTTCGTTAAAACTATGGTGATGCGTGGAACAAACCGAATTGACCAGAAAAAGATGACATAATTAATAATGAAGTTAGGAATCGAATATTATTTCAAATGTTGTTGATTAAGAGGAATATATTCAATTCCTGCATCATGAATGCATTTTTTTTATTCCTTAATTTGTGATATTTTTCTTTCTATATAATAGTATACCGTAAAAATAATTGATTTAATGAAATAGATCCTTAAGTTTCACTATATCAGAATTAGGAACATAAATTGTCCAAAATTGAACTTTTCAACTTTTCCAATTAGGTCCAAATTAGGAACCGGTTCAATTTTTTAAAAATAATCAGTTTTTTAATTATCCAGAAATCAAAAGTAAAATAAGTTTATTTTGTCTTGAAGAAAACTTTATAATCGATCCATAAAAATTTAGTAAATAAAAATACGTTGGATAACAGAATTTATATTAATCATCAAAGTTGAAAATCCATGAAAAAATCTCAATCCGGCCAGCCACAGGTTTTCAGGGGAGGGATTACGGAACGAAACCGACTATTCTCAAACTCAATTATTGAGTTTCCCCTTCTTATTTTTTGTTCGAATGTATTGTCATTTTGACATTTCAAATTACAACAACAAAGACACTGAACCGTGAGAAAAGTGCTAGGAAAGATATTTGTTTGATGAATAAAGTTTTTAAATGGCGGCGCTACTCATATTTGTATTGAAAAACTTCGGGTTTCTGAACTTGAGTTCGTGTTGTCTAAAAAAAAGTAGTCACCAGAAAACCTGTGGCTGAGCGGAATAGGTCCATAATAGGCTACTTTACCTTAATCATCTTTATGAAAATATTAACAGTTTTTTGTCTATTTATATTTAGTAATTTTATACTTCATTTTTATATAAAAAAAAACGGCAGGCAAGTATGGATGTATGCTTCGTCAAATGTTGTCAAATGTTGTGCGGGTGCTCCATCCCGAGCCCTGATCCAATACGGTTTTATTCTGGACCAATAAAATACTTATCCCGAAATTTCATTGAAATCAGTTGTAGCAATCTTCGAAAAATTGATTTTTTTTCAAAACATTTGTATGAGGGGGGTGCTCCACACCGTGCCCCGATCAAACCCCAAATCAATAGGCTTCTATTGTGGACCAAAAAAATAATAATTCCAAAATTTCATTGAAATAACTTCACGCGTGTTCACATACGGAGTCCGGCGGCCCGAACCCGGACTGACAGGATTTTTTTACACGATTTTTGTGGATGAAAGTTGCAATAACTCCCAATTTGATCTTTTGATATTAGTAAAAATAAGTTGACTATGTGAGAAAAAAAATATTTGGAAAATTTCCTTTCAATTGTGTCTTTTAAAAATAAAAAAGGTGAATTTGAAAATTTTCCATTACTGGGCTTATCGATTACGACGAAGCAATATGAAATATAAGTAATAAGTACAAAAATAAGTCTCAAATATAGCGCCTCCATATATAGCTGCTTCAATACCTTTCTTCTTATTTGTTTTCGCCAATGGACATAATTAGGCCTACGATGGTCCTAATTCTGTCCTATGTCTTAATATCACGATTATAAAAAATATATGTAATAATTAGAATCAGCTTTTTCGAAAGCGTGTAGAATAAGAAAAAATTGTAATTATTAAGATATAATCACGAAACAGTAAATAAATTAATAAATTCTAGCTAGCAACATCTCAAAAACCCAATTTAGACATATTTGTTCTTATTCAGATATAACGTATGCACCTAATTTGGACCGTCATTTTAATATTGATTTAAAATAAGAATGAACGAATTGTCAATATATCAATTATAGTAGTTGAAAATAATTACAATTTAAAAAAATGATACTAATTAATGTTGGATTAATTTTTAATTAAAATAACAATTGCAGAAAATATTCTGCATTAGGCGCAATTCTGACACAAGGGGCAGAAATAGGAACGTAGTGAAAATACGGTGTTCCTATTTTGGATCTATTTTAAAACGTTTATTAAAGAGTATTTTGTTAAAATTTCGATCAAATTTTTTCAAATATATTTAAACTCAAAAATAACATTAATAAATTATAACAAATATCTTTTGCAAATGTTTTAAGTAGAACAGAATTAGGTCACTTTACCTTAGATACTTATTGTTTTGGTGCTTTGTTAGTAGGTTCATTTATAAGGATATATTACCATTGGCGGTGTAATAACACCCTCAGCACGTATCATGGCTAGCACTGTAAGTTCTAAAATATTATTGACCTTGAATTTCGTATAGTCTCCTCCGTAATAATAGGGTGTGAAATTCTTAGAAGATTTCTGAAAAAATAAAATAATATCGGCATTATACATCGACATATGTTTTTTTTCACTTTAATTAATTAAGTAACAAGAACTATTAGTAACTTATTAGAATAAACGATTATTTCTATATTTAATCAAATGATTAAAGTGAGGAACGGGTTGAAACAACAAGGTTTTGTCTTAAAGAAAATTTTATAAAAATTTAGAAAATAAAAATCCGTTGGATAACATAATTTATATAAATATTTAAAATTAAAAATGCATGAAAAAATCTCAATAGGTCCACAGTAGGATCATTTACCTTATTTAAACTGGGTTTTTCTGCTTTTCTTTCTTTCCATTTAGTTGTGACATCGTTTAGTTATTGAGGTCATGCACAAACAAACAGATAATAATAATGATACGAATATTTATTTATTATTACTTAATTAAAACAAACATGTCGACTGATTCAACGTTTGCAAATTTTTATACATTTAACTTAATATAGAGGAAAAAAAAGTAAAAATGTTGATAGAATTCTGATTCCTGACTTACCATCACAAGATTATTATTTGTAGTTCTTGTAATTTGAATGGATAACCATTACGATTATTAACTTCCGCTGATTTGAAGCTGCTCATGATTTCAATTTGATTTCCATTGGATTCATCCATGTTTTTCATCAGTGAATATCCTTTTGTTTTAATTATTCTTCTGTCTTGTTTAATGCATAATACAATGGGGCAACCATTCGATTAATATCATTGAAATTTATGGACGACAGTTTTTGTTGATTGGTAAAGGGTAAATGGATGTAACTACTACAAAAATCTAACATATAAACCGCAGGATTCAATATAACTGTCAGGCAATCTTTCTCAATTGTAATTATAATCACTAAATGTCAATTACGAAAAACAAAAAATTAACCTTCGATTAAATAATAACTGAATACTACGTAAATATCTGAATACCTGAATAAGTGATTAATATTTTTCAAGAAGAATAATTACAACTTCCCTTTTCATATTAAAGTTAAGAAGAAATCAATTAATCAAATCTGTTTCAATATTAAAAAAATTAATTAATGAAAGGCGACTTTCTCTCTTTTTCTCTTTTTACAAACTCCAATAATAAATACATTGGTACCTACCTACCTAACTATTTTAATAAACTTTAATGGTAGCGTAATGTTTAGTTACTTAATATTGTGAAAAAAATATAAATGTTGTAAATCATGTTTAAGTTATTTTAGTCACGTGAAATAATTTTCAATTTCCAATAAATAATGATGATGGCTGTGATGAAACTAGATGACATCGATAAATTTATTTAATTTCATTTCATTTTGTGTTTAACATGCAACAATATTTGTTTTATTGTTTGCATTGTGTATGTGTATATGTTGATATTTTTTATTGTGTTTAAATTTATTGTTAGTTTATGAATTTTTAAAAAAGAAAGACACATTTTAAATGGCCTATGTTCCTAGTTATGTTTTCTGAGAAGGTAAAGGATGTGGTGAGTGTAGATGATGAATGAAGAGAAGAGAAAATAAAAAAAATTATTTGTACTTAATTGAGTTTGAATTGCAAATCTCTTGCAATTATTCATAATTTTAGAATAATATTTTTTATTTAACTGGTGAACTTACCTGTTCGAATTAATTACTTAATTTACATTTTAAATTTCTGTTACTTGACATTTAATCTGTTTTCCTAATAACAAAAGAAGTAAATGAATGTAAATAATGTTGTTTTTTTTTGCTTTTTTTAATTTCTTCTGCTTAATAAAAATGTCAACATTTTTGCTCCATTTCTATTTTTTTAAATTGGAATTTCATCTTGAATTTATAATTTTCTTATTTTTTCTTATTTTCTGAAGAAAACATTAATCTGTGATTAAATTCAAAGTTATTGTTGAATTAGTAAAACCTCTGAGAAATGTCCACAGCCGGTTCTGGCAAAATCAGTTTTTTTTAACCTTTGCGGTTGCGGACTAACTCGTCAGCTATTTAATTTCCTGCTATTTCTCCGTGGTTCTGATCCCAGATTAAAATTACTTTAAACTTTTGGGTCAATTTTGCCTAGGTTATTGTTGTTTGAACAACAAACCATCTTCGTAATTGACAGTTTTGCTGTCTGAGAAGTTGTCGGGCTTTCATTTTGAACTCTTCCTCATAATCTCGGTGGCGCCTTCATGTATAGAAGACATCTCTCCTTGAAACATATACACTTGCTTAATTACATATTACATATTATTCGTTTTGCTATTTCAAATTGTTTTTGCAAGCATTAAAAAATGAGTTCAATTCAATTGAATTGAATTCAATTTTTGTTTTTCAATAAAAAAGAAAATAAAAATCCACAAACCACAACCGTTTTAACACCCTTTTTACCTCCTACTCTCTATTTCAGGTAGTGGTGATGTTATGTTGTCTCAATGACCTTCAGACTTACATAAACAAACTCCTAAAGTCATCAATCCACATTTTATAATCTTTGCTATTTATTTGGACGAACTTCTTTTTTGTGTGTATGTGTTTGTCAAATGATAATTTACACAATAGTTTTTGTATTACCCTTATTCCCTCTTCATCTATATCTCTCATTCACTCTTCTTCATTTGTTCTTCCTAAGAAATTTTATTCCTCTCTTAGAAAATAAAACACTGAAAATTTCAAAATTTGAAATTTTTTTTATCCCAATGCGAAAATCATGAAAAACATGTTATTATAACGCTCTCTCACTTTTATTCTAAATCCATTCTACCCTTATCTACTTCTCCTTCTCCCCATCTTGCTTTCTTTTATAATATTTCAGTCTTGAGTTTTTATAGAAGAGAAATATTGCCTCCAAACCGCAATAAAAAAAAAAGTCGATTCAGTCGTTGGTTTTCTTTTTTATTTCTCCTCCTATTTTTCTTCTTTATATATTTAACCCCTTTCTTTGTTTTTCTTTTTCTGTTTTTTTTTGTTCTATTGTTGTTGCATGGTTTATTTTTCTATGCATGTTGTTGTCGTTATTATTGTTATTGTTTGTGGGTGGTGGGAGTCGTTGGTGTTGTTGAATTATTTTGTTGTAAGAAATTTTTGACGGATATTTTAAGAAGAATGAAACAAGAGAGGAGTCTGAGGATCTTATTATGAATTTTATGGCTTTTATTTTTCTATTTTTTCTTGTATAAAAAAAATGTCAATAAAGAATTGGAAGAATAGAAAAAATAATAAAAATATATAAGGAAAGAACTGATGTGGATCAGGGTAAAAGAGGAGGATGGAAAATATCAAATATCAATAAAATATCAGGGTAAAAGGGGAGGATGGAAAATATCAAATTGAAGAAGAAAAGAAAGAATCTTAAAGTTGGCAACATTCTTACTTCCTCCTCCTTTATTAATTTTCTAATTTTAAATATTTATAATTTTTTTGTTCTATTTTTCTTCACTATAAAAAATTACAAAGTAGAAAAATTGTAGAATTGAGTAAGAAAATATACCTACTGAATTTTTTCATCAAAATGTGTGTTTGTTTTCTGGGCGATACACAGAGAAATCATTTCTTTAAAAACAAAAAAACATGTTTTCGAACAAATGCAAACGCACTAACTTATATCGGATCACTCACACAAACCATAACCATAAAGTACAAAAGAAAAAAATATACTTACCCGAAAAAAAATGTCACAGAAAACATTTTAGAAAACAAAAGCGAATCAGGTGAATAGACAATTGCAGTCAAAATTTTAAAATCATCTATTTATTATTATTATTATTTATTATTACTATTTATTATTATTACTATTTGTGTTTTTGTGTGAGTGATCCGATATAAGTTAATGCGTTTGTATTTGTTCGGAAACATGTGTATTTGTTTTTAAACAAATGTTTCCTCCGTGTATCGCCCGGCTAAGTGAAAATTTGTTTTCCTTGGTTCAATTAAACCTGTTTTTGGTGTTTCTCCTTGGTCCTATTTTTAAAGATCAAAGATATACAATTTGTATCAGTTATACTAGAAAAGAAGTTTTCCAGCAGAAATCAGAGCAATGAGGAAAACCCTTTTAATTCTTTTATATACTTTCTTTGGTTATAAGAATTTATTGTCCGCCCGATAAAATTACTACACGGCAGAAAACACATTAAATATCAAACCAAATTAAATATCAGTTTGCAATGGAATTCATTTTAAGCAAATAATAATACCCAAATTTGAGAACTATTAAAATAATATTTTTTTTTTTTACAGATTTCAATGTCACCAAAATGTGGTCAATTTACTACTGCAACCAGTTGTGCTGTTTGTTGCAACAAAATTATCAACATTAAGCAGCAACAACAAAAGCAAAACGATCAAAATCAATTTTATACATTGATGACGTCATTTATTACATAATAATATGTAATTACCTAAAACAGAGACGGATAATTTTCTCCAACCTTTTACCCCTCTGAATTATTTTTGTTGTCATCCCAAAAACAAACCGGCCGCCTCCAACTTCTCAATCACACTCTCAAGTGATAAATAGAGATAGAGAGAGAAAGAGAAACAAGAACGATAATTTCTACTTTTTTTTAAATCAAAAACAATGACCAAAAAATAATAAAACAGGATAATAGAAAAGTGTAAAACAGAAAACAGCAAATATAAAAACAAAAGAGGAACAATATTTGTGTAATTTCGTGTTTTAATTCGTCGTGTGTGTGATTTTTTTCATTAATTTCGTTTTTCTTTTGTTTTGTCTTTTGTGTTTTTGGTTCTGACGTCATAAGGTTCTAATAATAAAAACTTGTATTTTTGTCGCTTGGTTTATTCTTCTCCTATTGATTTAAGGGATTTTTTAAAATTGTGAACGGACGTTTTTTATTCTTAAATATTTGTGTGTTGTGAATAAAACTAAAAGAAACAATTTTTAATTTTGTGTTAAAAAAATCAAAAGTACATGTAAGTGACGTGACGTATAATATTACAATTTTTTTTGAAAATAACGATCAAGAGAATAGTGTAGTTAAAATTTATGTTTTGATAAAAAAATACTTAATTCAAATAAAAATTTTAGAAAAAAAGAATTATATTGTGCAATTTTTCATAAATTTATATAATATTAAGTGCTGCTAATTCTATCACTTTTACCTGTGACGTCGGTTTGTTGCAATTTTTTGTATTAGTTTCTTATTCAATTTTGTGTCCTCTTTTTTTACTTCAGAAAAAGAGACGTGTTTTTTTAAATCATTTTTTAAGTTTTAGTTTTTAAATAAAACAAAAACACAACATCAAATTTATTGTGAAACTTGTATTTTAAGAAATAATAATAAAAGAAGAAAGATAGAAAGTGATTTTTTTTATTGTTGTTGAATTTGTGTGATTCATCTTTTTTTTTGTGCCTGGAGAATTTTACGAACGGAGAATAAAATAAACCATAAAACAGAAAATACAATTAATTATTACTCTGAGATTTTCATTCAAACTTATGTGGGATTAAATGAATGGACAATTTAAAGGTAAATATAAAAAAAAATTGAAATAGGTAATTTTAAGTAATTAAATAATTAACGAATGAAGTACTTAAATCCCAAATGCAAATAAGTTTTTCTACTACTTAAGTACTTCATAATATTTATTAAAAATAGTGAGTAAAATTTTTGTTGTTTTTCTTCCTAAAAAATAAGTAATGTCAGAAAACGGGTATGAATAATAAATCAACGCAATTATTATATGCACTTAGGTACTTATCTACTTGTTTTGCAAAGTTATTACATTTGAATTCAATTCAGATTATGTTTAAAAACCAAAAGATCGAAATCTCGTAGAAATGGGCCAGTGAAACAATTTTTGGAAGTTAAATTTTCAAAGTGGTAATGATTGAAAAATTCTATTGAAATTATAAAAAAACATATATGTATTTAAGTACTTAATTCTACAATTGAAGTCAAACTTAATGTTATCTCTGTCTCAAAAATCCATGCAGCTTTTTTTGTTTCTTTTGATTAATACTTAAGAAAGTTGATTATTCAAAAAATTAAAAGGATGTGAATATAAAGACGAAGGAAAAACACACTCTCTGATTCTGACTTCCTTAATTAAGCGCATAGTTAAAAAATATTTAGTGCTTGTAGGTATTGATTCTGACTGTTCCTACTTAGTTTTCAATCAAATTAGTGGTTGTTTTTGTTTTTCTCATAAATATATAATATCTCCCCCTTTTTCCACTTATGTATTCTGTACCTATTCTATTAATAGACCACAAAAATGCAATAGGGGTGATTAACCGAGCATAATAAAAATGTTCAAAAATTTCTCACCAAATAAAAAAAAAAAAGCAAACCTTTTGCTTTCGCATGAAACGATTGAAAATGACTGAAATTTATTAGAAGAAGTATAGATTTTTGTTTTTATAGTTGTAGTAGTGATGTTATTGTTGTATGAATGAGTATTTCATGAAATTCTTGTAAAATATAAAATCTATGTTAAATTCAATAGGGGAAATAGTGAGACTTCCTTTTTTTAGTTTTGTTATGTCTGGGGTCTGGGTGTACTTGTTTCACGATTGTGTGTTACAAAAAAAACACATGAAAACATGTAATTAAATCTAATGTGGAAAACATATATCTACCATTAAGCTGGGGTTTACAAACATTTTAAATAAAGTTAAGTTTATAATAAAATAGTGAAAAAAAAGATGAAGTAAAGTTGAGTAAAGGGTCTGTGTAACTTGGTTAAAAACTAGTTAAAAGTTAAAATTTTGACAGCCAATGTTAAATTTTCGTCACATATTCACCTCAATTTAGTTGTTAAAATTTTAACTAGCTTCGGGGCATGTTAAATTTTGACGTTTGAAGTTAAAAAATAATTTTAGTTCAATAATTTTTATCAACAAATATTTCAGTTCCATAAACTTAAAAATAACCCAATTTATTCAAAAAAGTTTAATAAGCAAAAAAAAGAGGATTATTATTTTAATTGTTATTTTTCGTAAAGTTTAATTTAAATATACCATTAAAATATTTTTTTTTTTCTTTTGACTAACTGAAAATACAAAAAAAAAATATTTTTCTCAAACCAATTTACACAGACCCAAAGTATCAAAAGGTAAAATTGATTATAATAACTTATCACTCTCGATAATAAATAAATATTTAATAAAAAAATCAGGCATTAATTCTGGTTTATTACAAAATACTCAAATATCGCTATGGCTGTATGCTTCATCGAATGTTATGCGATACTATTGTCAGCATTTAACACGAACGGATAACAATATACCCAAGTTCTGAAAACCACTGCATGGAACCATCATTTAATATAATAAAACACTGATCTCGAACTTTTATTGAAATCAGTTCACCGGTTCTTAAAAAAACTAATTTTTTCCAAAAAATGTGTATGGGAGTGTTGCACCCCGTGCAACAATCAATACAGCTTTATTCTGTACCAATAAAATACTAATCCCAAAATTTCATTGAAATCAGTAGTCGCAATCCTCGAGAAACTGATTTTTTCCAAAACAATTGTATGGGGGTGCTACACCCCGTTCCTCGATAACACCACAAATCAATAGGCCTCTATTGTGGACCAAAAACATACTAATGTCAAAATATCACTGAAATCACTTTTCACGTTTTTTAGTTATCGTGTTCACATAAGGAGTCCAGCGGACGGAGCCCGGATTGACAGCTTTTTTTACACCTGTTTTTGGGATAAAAGTTGCACTAACTCGCAATTTGACTTTTTGTTAGTAAAAATAAGTTTCCCTAGGGTCATTCTATGTTGGAAAAAAAAAAATTCTTTCAATTATGTCATTTAAAAATAAAAAAAGTTGAATTTAAAAATTTTTAATTACCTACTAGGCTTAGTCGATTATGACGAAGCAATATTCGAGTATTCACAAACTTCACGAAAAACAGCATACAAAAAAAAAACAAAAAGAATAAAAACTTTCATTCATAAAATACGAAGACTAACTACTTAAGTGATCGTTTTTCCTACTTTTTTCTTACTTTTCGGAAAACCTCTATTATATTTTTTCTATTTAAAAATAGAAATTTTTTTAACATAGCAGTAATTTCAAACTAAAAAATACTGATCTTCCAAGGGTCTAAAAGTGGTGGTCCGAGCTCAAATTTAAAAATTGAAAATTCTTGGGGCGGTTGAAATTTTGAAAATCGGTCAAACCATATAGTAACAATTGAAGGACCAAGGTACCATGTCTTTCCGATCTGACCAAATTAAAGGCTTAGGGCGAGGTTCTGATTTCGAAATTTGCCAAAATGGATATGGACGCCAAATTGTCAAAAACACAGAAAAATCATAAATAAATTCTAGCTTATTAGAAAAACCCACTTTTTCAATTAATTCTCTTCCCGGTTAAAAAACATAAAAAACAATAACCTTTAAATATTTAATAACTTTAAAAATATTACATCAAATAATTCAATTTATAATTAATTATTATAAAGGAAAGTTTAAATTTTAATAATAAATTAGAAACACAATGAATTTCTCACGATCTCGAGTTCAACGAAATGGACCATTTTCAAAAATCATGAGATGTAAAATGATTAAAAAAAAATTACTTCCAGTGATTTAAAGATTCATCATTTATCTTTGATTTGTACTATTAATTTAATATTTGTTGACAAAAAATTAGTGTGAACACCACCATGTTTCGTCAAAATAGCGAATTTTCAAACTCTGTAATTGAAAAATATAATTAGAAAAAAAAATTATTGAAAAAGTATTCCCAGTGATTGTATAATAAAAGTCCAAACTTTCACAATATACCTTAAAACATTAATTTCTGATTAACCGGAAGCTCAAACAATTCGCCTGAAAACTATAGAAAATCAAAATTTCTTGGATCCTAGCCTTAAGTAAAGTATCTACATAATAAAAATAAAACGGTAAAAAAAACTATTAAATAATATGATCAAATATTGTACATATTTATAACCATACTACCTACTTAATTATTCAAAAAGTTAATAAAGAAAGGCAACACTATTGCCTTGAAGAAGATAAGATAACAAGAAGAAGCAAAATATATAAATATTTTCTTTTTTTTAAAGAGACAACATACTTAATTTTGTCATGGACGTTTTATTATTCAAGTATCAACACTCAAGAGTTTCTTTAATTTATCCATTATTATTCGTCTTGTTGTAAGTTCATTTTTCTGTTCCTTTCTTGTTCTGACATTTATAAAAAAAAAGTAATTTTTGCTAGTTTTTGAATTTATGAATTTGAAATTTAAGAGCGTTTGAATAACTTTTTTGCTCCTACTTTGTTTTATTTAACTTACTTAGGATGAAAAAAAAACTTTAAATTAATGAATTGATCATCAAACTTGATTGTGTGTGTGTATTGTGTGCCTGCTTCCTGATAGTTAAATATTCTGGATTAAGTTTTACTTTGTAATTTGTTCTGAATTTGATTATAAAAGAATTGAATAAATTTATTTATTAATTAACTCCGTTGAATTTTTTATTTTCAAAGATTTGTTATGTCATTTTTAAAATTTTAATCACATTTTAAAGAAAAAAAAGATATAAAATTTTTGTACTTATCTAAGTTATTCTAGGGATTTTCGTCCAATTCTGATTTAAGGTAAAACGGCCTTATTGCAGATTTATATAAATTCTGTATCAATCGGATTTTTATTTACTAAATTTTCATTGAGAAAATATGTTTATTTTATTCTTGATCTCTGAATAATTAAAAAAAAATTAGTTTTAAAAAATTGAACCGGTTCCTAATTTGGATCTAATTGGAAAAGTTTATGTTCGTATTTTGGTCAATTTATGTTCCTAATTCTGATATAGAGAAACTTAAGGATCTATTTCATTTAAAAAAATATTTTTACGGTATACTATTATATAGAAAGAAACATATCACAAATTAAGAAATAATAAAAAATGTAGTCATGTCATTACCTACTTATATTTTATTGTATCAGTTTAAGTATACTGTTTATAAATCTATTTATAAATTTATTATTTCTTCAACAACATTTGGAATAATTTTCGATTCCACCACTTCATTATTAATTATGTCATTTTTTTCTGCTCACTCTGGTTTTGGTTCACGCATCATCATAGTTTTAATGAAAACTTAGGAATCTTTAATACCCAAAACACATTTTCCAAAGCATTGTTCTTCATAAAGAATAATTACAAGGAATCATTGCAATATTTTTTGTATGTTTTCAAGAAGAATTATTTGTTCTAATCATCTTAGAAATGAATTCATTTTGGAGTAATCCTATGGATTTACCCATTTTCTTTGATATATATATATATATAATTCTGACTTACATGATCCTATTTCTGATATAAATCCTAATTTGTACCGTTACATATTTTTATTTTTAAATCAAGACCAATTAATTATTTATATGTCAAAAATAGGACAGTTTAATCAAATTTATTTAAAAAAATTGTTTGGATTTTTTTTTTTTTATTAATATTTTAGGAAATTATGATCCTTATTAAAAAACCCTAATTCTGAGACAATGGTCAAAATTAGGAACAACGTTAAAATACCATGATCCTTTTTTGGACCCAATTTAAAACGTTTATTGCTTATGATTCGAATTAAATAAACGTTTTTTTGTGTTAATTTTCTAACTAAATAACTCAAAATTTCCTTAACAAAATTATTACATATTTATTTTCTTCACATTATGCAGTACAAAATCAAGAACAATTTTTTTTTTTAATCTCAGCCATTTTCTGTAAATTTCTGTTTACGTGGACTACCAATACAAAATTATTTTTTTATCTTATTTAAATCTTCAAATCCTGATTTTTTTTACTAATATTATTAAGAAAGGATCAATGGCATTAATAAATAATTTAACATTTTTTGGCATTAATTTATTCCTTGTATTTGCATTTAAATGAAAAATGGGTCAGAATTAGCGCTAGGTCAGAATTAGGCCACTTTACCTTACCTAACATACAAAAAAAGCAACAAACGGAAAATTTTTAACAATTTTTTATGTTAACTATGAACGTCATATTATTTATTAAATAAAAACTTTCGGTTCGATTCATTTGTCCAATTAATTTGATGATTCATTAAAAATAAAATTTGATCACAAAAAGATAATGATTGATGATGACTTAATGATAAGATGAGCCATTTGCTGTTGTTTCTTTTGGTCGTCGTCGTCATTTTGTCGTGTATATCATTATCAAAACTTAAAATCGAATTCAATTTTTTTTTAACTTAAAAGTTAAATTGATCGATTAATATTAATAATCGTAATCGTACTGACGAACACACACAGACCCATACATAATTCTTTCCGAATTCATTTTTCTGATTTTGTGATCAACTCTTATTTGTTGTTGTTCTTGTTGCACATCATGTGACTTATACCAGCCATTTTTTTAATTGAAATAAAGAGTTTTCATAAAAAATGTTTTTTACTTATTCAGCGAATATTTTGTGTTTCTTTTTTTGCTTCAAATTTTTGTAACAAAAAAAGAATATTGAATAGAAGATTAAAAACAGATAAAAAAAAGATTTATTGCTGACAAGAGCAGAATTTACTATTTTTCTTGTTATTATTGTTGCTGTGAAAAAAATCCGCGCGGATAGTAATTTAATTCGAATTTGTTTTTTTGGTTTTGATAAATTTTTTCAATTTTGCAGAAAAGCAAGAAGGAGAAAAAGAAAAAAAATTAGACCACGTGAGTCGATTTCAGTTCCATTTTGTAATTCTTTCATTTTTGTGTCAATTCAGCAAATTGTCAATTTTTTTTTTTTGACTTTATTGTATTTTTTTTCTCATAAAGAAAAATAATTACTCATTTTTATTTTGATTTTTTCCAATCTCTATTCAATAACAAAAATTTTTATTAAATTTTATTTTATTATATTAAAATATTTGTATGTAATATGCATAATATGTATTATATATGATTTGTCCGTTCGTCATCACCAGCCATTGAATTACAATTAGAAAATTAAAAGAGGAAGAAGAAGAATTAATATATTTTTTAACCATTCTTTGTATAGTTTCTTAATCCTTTTTCATTACATCTAATCCATGGAAGTGATTTAATTAAAGTTTTTTTAAAAAAAAATTTGTAGTCTTTCTAAACAAAAATATCACTTTTTACTATTTAATAATTCACGAACAATAAACTCAGAAGCAAAATGCAAAATGGGATTTGCAATTTATGTTACCCCTCGTCTTTTTTGTTGCTTTTGTTTTTCTTTTTTTAACTAATATTCGTGGAAATTTTTTCTCTGATACAATATTTTCTGTATTATTGTTCATACTTTTCTTCTTTCTTCTCAAAATTTTCAAATTTAATCAAAGTATTAACTGTAGATTAAATGTTTTTAGTCTCGGTTCTAGCAACCTTTAATGAAAAATTGTACATCCAATAATTACAAAAAAAAGAGCTAAATCATTCCATTTGTGGCTCTTGTAAAATTTTACCATTTTTGTGAAAAATTCTACCAAAATAATCGAATTTTAGATTTCAAAGCATAGCGTAATAATGGGCTGCATTGATCTTGTCTGGAATAAAAAAATCCATTCTTTCAAGTGTTAATGACAGACGAAGATGACTATACTATTTCTATTTCACTTAGAAGTGTAATTTTTTATGCGCGCGCACTCATCAGATTTTCAATAAAATGAAATTATTTACAAAGAACAAAATTATAAAATTAAACGTTGCAGACGTCACAAAAATTGGAATTAAATAAAAAAAAAAGTGAAATATCAATAATTTTGTTTTTAATCATCTCTTTCCTTCTCATTGTGTTTCTCTGTTCGTTGAAAAAAATGTTTTTTCTTTAGTTTAAATATAAAAATTAAGTAATACTTACTTACTAAGCAAATAAGTACGTAAGTTAGTATTTATTTATTTGTTTAATTTTTTTAGCAAAGCAATACACTTAATCAGGACATTGACTTTAAATGCTTTTTCTCTTTCTCTTTCAATTTTTTTTCAATTTTTTTTTTAGATTTAGATTGAGTGTTTTTGTTATTATTTTTGCCTTTTTTTTAGATTCTATCTTGATTTATTTCTATTCTATCTTTTTTTCTATCTCTTTCCTTTATCTTTTTTCTCGTTTTTTCTTAAAGATTATTTTTTTATATTTCTACGCGTGTGCCTCATTTACTCATTTTTGCGGTTTTTTATGTTGTTGTTTATTTTTAAATTGAAATTGTTGGTTTGTTTTCTGCTCAATATTCGATTTTCTACAGTAGTATTCTATTGGTTTCTTTTTCAAATGCAAATCAGTTGTCATAGTGGTACATACTACCCCCAAAACAACCTACACACACATGCAAATATGAGCAAACACCTTAATATTAGGGAACAAAAATTCAATCCTTTTTTATTTTCGCATTGTACAACGCGAATTTTATTATTCTCTGTCCCTCGTTTCATTAATGCAACCACAACACAATTTAAGCTTTCTCTCTCTCTCTCTCTCTCTCTCTTTCTTTATCTTATTGTCTTTCTTTTTTTGGTTTTTCGTATTGGACATATTTTTTATCTCGTTTTACAGTTCTTTCACTCTCTTTTAAACATAATGTTATCTATTTGTACTCTTCTCTCATAACATTGGCCCAAGGTCAAATATATGTTGTTTGTTTGTCGCTGTTATTTTTTTTTTTTGTTTGCGAATTTATATTTTTTTTTGCAAAATGTCAATTATCTTTAATTTTTTGTTTCGTTTCTTCTCTTTGAAGGATTCCACTCTTTCTTACTTATTTATTTATGTTTTTTTTTGGGTTTGAGTTTGACTTTGGGGTTTGCTCAGAGGTCTGTTTGATTTTTTGTTTATGTATTTTCTTTTTTAGGATACAACACAAACTACAACAAGTTTAATAAATTTGATGTTTTAAATAGCAATTGATCATATTTTTTTTACACATTTCTACAGACTCTTGCTGTTTCTTATTGTTCCGTTTATTTCGTTTTTGATTCAATACGTTCAAAACATGGAAACAAGTGTTTATTTATAATAATAATAAAAAAATTATGTACAATTGACTGTTGTGTTGAACTTTTTTGTTGTTCATGTGCTTTGACAGGTCTCAAATAAAATCTTGTTACCGCGCTTCTACAAAAAAAGAAAAAAGCATATTTATTATGAAATGAAAAAATTAGGAAATTGACGGCCATTTGTGATTGTGGTGAATTTTTTTTATTACATTGGGCTCTTGTTTGTGTTTGGTGTGAGTAGATTAGGTATGTAATGTACAACATTTGAACTTATTTTATTTAATGGATACTATATTTAAGTTCGTATACACGAACAAACAGTTATTAATCAAGAATAGATTTGCCGACAGTATTAAACTATCATTTTCAGAATCAGAATGGTAAAGTAATAATAAGCAACGCACACATAGATTTTTTTTATAATAATATATGTAATTAAAAGGGGGCATCACTAATGCTAATTTTTAATTTTGATTAAATTATCAAAATACTAAATTATTACAAACATAAGTACACTACATACATATAAACACAACACAATACACTATTATAAACAATAATTTAGAATTTGATAAATAGTTTTAGTAAAGTCATAAACACGTGTAGCTACATTAATAAAATTGAAAGAAAAATAAAACAAAAAATATCATAATCTGTGCACTGACCCACAAAAAACAACAACAAAAATCAAAAAACAACAACATAATCTTTGATAATTAAATATTAAAAATTGTAATTTTTTTTTTGGTTTAAAATAATAAAAAGAGAGAATGAAATACAGATATCATTTATCTCTCACTCTTTCGTTTTTCTTTTTAAATTCATTTTTATATTTTATTTAAATAAAACTAAAAAAAAAGTATATAATAATTAATTTTTTATTTTTTTCATAAAAAATTTCAATAATTCTAGAATAGAAAACAACAATAATAATAAATTTACAAACAAAAGAGAAATTTAGAAAAAAACCTTTTAAATTTAATTTAAATTTTAAAATTAAATTTAAATTAAAAAGTAAAAATAGGCGTAGCTGCTGTTGTTTGTGATTCCCAATATTTTTTGTTTATTGTTTTTCAAAGGGTATCTATGTAGAGACGAGAGAAATTAAGAGAAGAATTTAATTTAAATAATTATCTTAAATAAAAATAAATATTTATCATTTTATCAGTTTCAAATTTTCTGTTAAATTTTTGTCATGTTTTTTTTTAATTGATTTATAGTTTTTCTAGTTGTCAGAATTTCATAGTTTGTCTATTTTCAATAATTCTTGTTTCAATAATATTTGTAATATTATTATTAAGAATAAAAAAAAACAATAATAAGAAGAAGAAATCGCAAATTTTTAATCAAAAATACATTAAAGTTTTACACTAATTCTAGTTGAACCCGTGGCATACTGTGTAACTACGGATGTTGTACCTAGTCATTATGCCTAATAATTTTATGTTCTAAGAGTTTAGTTTGGTAATTACTTCTTCAGACTTAACAAATACCACACTATTTAAGGAAAATAACTCAAGAAAAATTAAATTTAAAAAAAAAACGAAAAAAATTTATTTCAAAACAATGGAAACTGAAATTATTATCATTTCTGTTTTAACTTTTACATAGAGAATAAAAGTTATTGAATTTAAATTAAAGTTTACAATTAATTTTTGTTTTATGTTTGAATGAGAAGTAATTGGTGAAAAGAGAAAATAGGAGAAACGATTAGAAGGAATTCGATTATATTTTGTTGCTTTTATTTTATGCAGGTGAATAAATTTTTTTTTTTTTAATCCTGAAGGATAAATAAATGCTGGTTTCTGTTTTTTCTGTATTTTTATTAGAAAATACAACAAGAAAAATGACAGGTGTTTGCCCCGTCTGGTTAACTTTTTCTCGTTTCACCGAGTTCTAAACAAAAGAAAAAGACCAAACAATAGCAAAACTTATTTATTTTGTATTTTATTGAGTCATAGAAGGAAATTTTTACTTTGTTATTTTGTGGGGGAGTTTAGCTTGCAGGTGGAGCAGAGTATAGGAAAAAAGATAAATTATAAAAAAATGTTCTAATTGTTTCGAAAAAAAATATAAAATAGCAATGTACACCTGCGTCTGTCTTTCTATTTCTCTCCTTAACTATTTACTAATTTTTATTGGAATAAATATAAGAGATGGAGAGAGAATTATAATGAAAGAGGGAGATACAAAACTACATATAATGAATTTATGCTACCTAATTGGACGATTCAGTTGTTTTGCGGGATTTGACATTTAAAAAATTATAAAAGAATTATTATGAGAAAAATCAAAAACTGTTAACTAATTTATTTATTATGTTGCCCTTTCTATTTGTACCCCACTGTTTCCTCCTAACCCGTAATTATTTGACAAGAAAATAAATATTTTGATAAAAATTAACATTTTTTTCGTTTTTCTTTTGAAACAAATATAATCTTTTTCTCGAGAAAATAAAAAAGAAAAAAAAAATGAGAGAAAAAAACGTCGTCACTTGCTTGTTATCTGTGGCGACAAAAGACGACGACAAACATAGAGTCCACTGACCTACTTTTTCTTTTTTTTTATTAAATAAATTTTTATTTATTTTGTTCTTCTTTTTTTTATTACATTATTTCAATACTTATTTTTCTTTTAAAAAAACGACAACCGCAAAAATATTTTTAAAAGAAGAAAATATGAAAATAAATAAAAAACAACAACAAATTTTTTTAATGAAAGTTTTTTTTTTAAATTTATTATTTGTTTTTTTTTTTCGTTTTTAAAAATTTAAAAAGAGAGAAAAAAGAAGTTTTAAAATGGTTGACATTTTGTCAAAACAAAACTGAAACAAAGTATGTGACATTGTGACGTCACATACACTCACTTTTTTTTTTGAAACTTTTTTAACATAACTTTTTTTTAATTTAAACATCAAACATATTTATCTCTCTTTTTTCTCTCTCTCTCTCTCTTATTTAATGTTTACTTATGTTTCTAACTCGCTTTATCTGATTGAATTCCCAAAAATACCTTTTTCAACAGAAAGCACGTGAAAATAAGTTTCATGTCCGTTTTGTGTTTAATTTTTTGTGTAAAAGAGAATAGTAATGAACGATGAAAGTGTAAGAAAGACAGATACAGGATTAATCTGTTTTGTAGAAAATAAATCAAAGTCATCAAGAATGAAGTAAAAAAAATAATTTATTTTTGACAAAAATCCAAAAAAATATTGAATACATTTTTTTTTGTCATTATGCCAGAGAAATGGAACAACTAGAAAAAAACAGTTATTTTTGAGGTGTTAGGTGATTTTATCCTCTCATTTTTCTTTCTTACATAATTGTCCATCATTATCATCCTGTTGATCTTCCTTCGGCTGCTGTTGTTTTACACAAATGTTCGAACTCCGATTCCCTACATCTTTCTGCTATCCTGCTATTTTGTTAATATTGGGAGAAACTCTCTGCTATTGCTCACTTGCTTCTTCGTGCACGAGAGATAGACAAGTATAAACGTGTTCAAATATGTATATTATTTCTTTCGTTTCAATCTTTCCATATATAAATTTCTAAACAATTTAGCTATTTTTGTAAAATGATAGAGTAAACAATGAAAAAATAAAAAGACCGATTAGTAATTTTGATTTTAATTTAATTTAAAAAAAGGTGTCAAGATGTGGACTAAAAAAAGTTTTGACGTGTGCAAAATTCTTAAGAAAACATTATTTTTTTGATAATCATAATTTTTTTCATGGAATTACCTTTTTCGTTTTCACTTTCACATACTTTTTTCTATCTACTTTTAACTAATAACTTTATATGTTTGCCTATTTCCCTTTTTGAAGCAAAGTTCACTCAAATTCAAATTCAAACTATGTGCAAAAAAAAAAAAATATACTTATACACACACACATAAACATATAAATCGTGAAAAGTGAAAAAAGGCATAAAATTTTAATTTATGTTGACCTCGACATCCTCAGCAGTAATTGCAAACATACCCATTCCATTTGGAACAGTAACATCAACCAGCATAGTAGCAAAACCAACGTCTCAATCTAATAATATTAGAAAAAAAAGAATTTGATTCGGTGTAGACCAGTCGAAACGGAACCAAAAATAATTTTTTTGGATTAAATAATAAAGAAGACAAAAAAACAAAGAAAAGAGACAAAATAAAGGAAATAGATATTTGATACAGTTGATTATTAAGTATTATTATTATTTTGTGTTCGTCATTTTGTTTATTGCTTTTCCTTTGCTTTTCTCAAAAAATTCTTGGCCGATTTTATTAAAAAAAAAACTATTAAGAAAAAATTATGGTGGGAGGAAGAAAGATAAAACAACGCGAAATGAAAGAAATTGAATGATGACTCCAATTAATTAATTTATTTTAATACAATCGTACTTTTGTATTTTACTATCTCTCTCTATATTTGAAAGTTTGTTATTTGAAGCAAAAAGAAAAATAAAAAGAGAAACAACTGGAATAAAAAATGGCCGCCATAAATAGCTTGAAGCAAATTGAATTAGTTTACAAAAGAGCAGAAAAAAACAGCAAAATTCAATTTTGTTTCTTTTTACTTTTGGCTTATTTTTTAGTCTGGACCTTTCTTGGGATTTTTTTTCTATTTTATAGTCATGATGATGATTATTATAATAATGATAATGATGATGATGATGACAATGATGAAAGAGAAGCAAACAAACAATCATGACAGGTGAAAATAAACAAAGTAAAAAAAATTCTTACAAAAAAGATTCGTACTATACTATTTTTATTTTATCTCTTTCTATCCTTGATATTTTTTTAATAAATTACTATTATTGTCTTGTTCTTCTTTCTTAACTCTAAAATATAGACGAAAACTAAAACTAAACATAGTCTTTAACAAGTTGTATCTAATCAATTTGTCACGATTAATTAATTAATAAATTATTTCTTCTTCTTCTCCGTATTTTGTTATTTATCTTTTTTTTTAATTTTATTTTATATTTTGTTTTTCTCTTTATTTAATTTAATTTAATTAATTAGAGAGTCTCTTATACATTATTCAATTCTCATCTTCTTCTACTTCTTCGTATTGTATGTTCTGTCGTTCTACTATCGTTTAGATACCATAGAACACTTTCATAAAAGTTGTTGTTAAATTAGAGGTAATTCTGTACCATTTTTGTAAAGATTCGTTCTAATCATCGATATATAATAGAGAATGATTTTAAATATAATGATTTCAAATATAAGCAATGTTTTGAAATTATATGTGACGAAGAGAGAATAAATAAATGAAAATAAATAAAAAGATACTTAGTTAAATTAATAAAATAAAAAAAATTATACCTAAGTAGGTATGTTTGGTCTGCAAAATGATCAAATGTTTTTTACCAATTTACAATTTTAAGAGATAGAATTTGTTACATACGCAAACTTTTTTAGGTGGTAAATTCGTAAGATAATTGTAGATATCCCTAAGCGTGAGATAAAGCATTCAAATTCAAATAAGTTAAATTTTTAAAAATTCTTAACTGAGATAAATGTATTCCCTTTTGTTTTATTTGAAACTAAATTTAAAAGCCGACAACACTTCGTCATCGTTGTATCTTTTGTCGGTTTTCATCTTTTGATGTTTTTCTTAGTTCAGTTTTACATTTTTCTTTATATTTCGATTTGTGTGGTTTATTGCTTTATATACGTGTGTGTGAAATGCATCTGCATGTTTATTATAGAAATTTTGCATCTAGTATTATATGACGATTTGTGTGTTTTGTGAGATTTTTATATTAGCTAAAATATTGATATATATTTACTATCTACAAGAATCAAACAGAGAGTTAGTAAATACAACATACACATATGCATGATAGAATATTGACAGAAATAAATATTAAAAGACTCTGTCGAGTGAGAGGAAGAGACTACAAAATAAAATGTTATTTATAAAAATGCTATATTTATTCATGGCAATTTTATTTATATTTTTCTTTTGTTTCCTTCTCTCCTGCATACATAATATACACATGAATGTGCATATGTATTTATGTGAGTTATATTTCATCTGTATTCCATTTTGTTTTTTATTTAAAATGGCACAGCCATGACCTCTGTCAATTCTCCCGTCAAATAAAAGTAAAAAAAAAAATGATGAAATGAATTTATGAATACAAACATATACACATTCACATTCATATATTTTTATAAGCACTGCACACATCAATAGATAAATAAATAATAAATAGAAAATAAAATGAGAAAAAAAAAAAATTCGTTCATGAAAACGAAATATATAAAAAAATAAAAAAAAAAACAAAACAACAAAAATAAAAACACAGAATTTAGTCCAATGCACTCATTTTTGTTGGTGTTTCTTTTGATGACGCGATTTGTGATTTACGTTTCTGTGTTGCGTCTTCTTCTAATCTTATTTATTGTATGAATACAATTTTTTCGTTCTTATCTTGTTCTTCTTGTAATTATTTATTTTTAGTTTTTAATTTATGCATTTATACATGATAAGATAATGTGTAATTGCATATGTATGCTCAGTGGGCGAATAGATAAATTAGACACTATAGTCTTGAGAAAAATCGAAATTTTAACATTATTAAATTTGTCCTTCTTTATACATATTTCAATTTATTTCATCTTTCACCTTCATTCAAAATGAAAGTCATCCATGCAGTTTTAATCATTCCCCTAACCCCTAAATATTATTAAAATGCTGTGCAATCCATTTAAATAAAATTCTCCACCATCAATTTTCCAATCCTCTCAAACATCCTGTACGTCGCTACTTAAACTATCTTAAAGATAGTTTTTGAATGTATATATGAATTGAGGAGTTGTGTATGCATGTGTGTGTGGTTGGTTGTTAAATTGAGGGTGGCCACGATTCGAAATCAGTAACAACCAAAGAAAATGCATTTTTCTCAAGTACGATACTTTTGCGCATGTCTCTACCATTACAATTTATTTTTGTTATTATACATACACTTTTTTCCCGTTCTTCTTTCTTTTTCGTTCTAATAGTTGTGTCATTGATTTTATGTTGTATAATTTTTTAGCGGATTAGTTCAAATAAATGAAGAATTTATATGGCCAGTTTCACGATAATTAGCTAAAAGCGCATCTAAAAAGACTTTAGTACTAAAAGCGATCTAGGCAGGTTGATGTTTCACAACATCAAAACTCAAATTCGTCAAAAAAAAATCTTATTGGAAGCATAATTGTATCTAATCGGAATTATATTTTTATTACACACTTGTTTATATCTAACACAACAAATAAAGACAATTTTTTTTTGTTTTCTTTTAAAACTGCTTCGTAACTTTTGCCTTTTATTTTGCGTGTTTTTAAATAAAAAAAACGACAGGCAAGTATGGCTGTATGCTTCGTCGAATGTTATGCAATAGTATTGTCAGCATTTAACACGAACGGATAACAAATATACTCAAGTTGAAAACCCCTCCATGGAACCATCATTTAATATAATAAAACACTAATCCCAAAATTTCATTGGAAGCAGTTCACGGATTCTTAAAAAAACTGATTTTTTCCAAAAAAAATTGTATGAGAGGTGCTTCACCCCGTGCCCCGATCCCCCCTAAAATCAATATGGTTCTATAATGGACCAATAGAATATTTTACCCAAAATTTCATTGCAATCCGTTCATATGTTCTTAAAAAACTGTATTTTCCAAAAAAATTGTATTGGGGATGCTCCACCCCGTGCAATCCGTTGTCGCAATCCTCGAAAAACTGATTTTTTCCAAAACATTTGTATGGGGGGTTATCCACCCCGTGCCCCGATCCTCCATAAAATCAATATGGTTCTATGATGGAACAATAACTAATCCCAAAACTTCTTATTGCAATCCGTTGTCGCAATCCTCGAAAAACTGATTTTTTCCAAAACATTTGTATGGAGGGTGATCCACTCCGTGCCCCAATCACACCCCAAATCAATATTTCTATTGGGTTCTATTGGGGACCAAAAAATACTAATTCCAAAATTTTATTGAAAACACTTCACGCGTTTTTGAGTTATCGTGTTAACATACGAAGTCCGGCAGACGGAGTCCGGACTGACAGGATTTTTTTTACCTCTTTTTTGGGGATAAAAGTTGCAATAACCACCAATTTGACCTTTTGTTAGTAAAAATAAGTTGCCCTAGGTTCATTCTATGTGAGAAAAAATTTTTTTTGGAAATTTTCTTTTAATTGTGTCTTTTAAAAATAAAAAAAGTTGAATTTGAAAATTTTCCATTACTAGGCTTAGTCGATTACGACGAAGCAAAAAAGGTTTTTATGAAATAATTTTTATTTTAAAGTATATGTAGGTATAAAGGAAAAAATATTTACGCGAGAAAATAAATTCAAAGAAAATATAATTGGTGTTAAAATATTTATTGAAAAAAGAAAAAAAAAAAAAACAAAGAGGGAAATTCAACTACATATGGTTATTGACTTTATGCAATTTTTAAAAAATTCAAACATTTAAACTAAAATGTTCTAATGACTACAAATAAATATCCCTATTTAAAAAAGAAAATTGAAATAAAAACAATTATGGTCAAATGTATATTTTTATGATTGTTTTATTTATAACAAAAAATTAGAAAATTCAATAAATAAATTAAAAATTAATTGAAAAAAGAAAAAAAAACCAAGAGGGAAGATCTTTCTCAAAATAATTAAGAAAATAATAACGTAAATCTAGATTTTCATAATTAATTTGAATTCAGTAAAAAATAAAACATATATGTACACATATATACACAAAACATATATATACACATTTTACTTTACGCTCATTGTATTTTATGAAATTTCATTGCAGTTTATTTAATTTGGAAATGGTTCAAAAATAATGGAGTAACTTTTACAATTTTCTTACGGATTTACAATTATTCTAATAAATAAAATCTAATTTAAAATTAAAAACTTTGTTAAACTATAAAATCAATTACAAATCACATAAACCAGTAACATTTTCAAAATATACCACTTCTAACGGAAACTAACTACAAAACAAAAATGAATTTTTATTTTAAAAACTACCTGAAATAAATAAATCAACACCAGCGCTAACGCGAATTCGTTGAACTTATCAAATAGATTCAAATATGATTCTCTGGTTTTCGTAGACTTTTACTCCATGCAAGCCTTTTCAAAAAGATTTTTTGCATATTCAATAATTACATAAAAAGAATATATTTAATTTATTTTTTTATAGATAAAGAGTCATTGAATAATACTTTTTTTTTTCTTTTTTATTATTTTCATCTTTCTTGCAGTTTTTTCATTTTAAAACATGGAAAACATGTGTAGGGTTTAAAGGTCATAACTTCAAACGCTCTTAAAAGAAATTACTTTTTATTGGATAAGACCGAATTTCATATGATGATGAACAATTTATGCAAGACTTTGTTTTGAAAATATTGGTTCTAGAGGCTAAAAAGGTGTACTAAACACAACCAAAAATGGACGTTTTGGTCTACTTTGAGAGGCTGTACAATACGCTATAATCAATTTTTTTTTACGAATTTATGATAAGATCGAATTTTAAGGTTGGATCAACTTAATAAAATTTGTTTGAAGAAAATCGATTCAGCGGTTGTCGAGAAAAATGGTACCAAACACAGCCATTTTTATTGAAATGACTGAGAACCACTCTTAACCTCTTTTATCTAACTAAAAGGCTGATTAGCCTTCATACAATTGATTTGCTGGGTATGAGAACAAGCTGCCATTTTTCACAACAAAAACATCACTTGTGAAGATTTTATAATTTGTATAATATGAAATCACAAATAAAAAATGTATGACATGTTAAATATTAAAACAAAATATTTGAAAAAAATTAAAGAATTAAGAAGACATCTAATAAAACCCCAGATATAATAATAATAAAATATAATTATTATTTGTTGTTGTAATGTCAAATTTACAAGCATTTTAAGTAGTTAGATGGCCGATATCGCGCATCTAAGTTAAAAGCGGTTCTAGATGAGACCTAACTTGTTAGATGCAATTGTAACATTCTCGTGAAACTGGCCAATAGAATAATAGAATTTATACTTATTACAGTATGTGCATTTATTGTGCAAAGCGATAATATTGCAATATTAGAAGTACATTTTTTAATTCCTTTTTCTTTTCGTCTCTCTCACGAATTTATTTCTTTGATGTTATTTTGTTGCTGTTGCTCACCACACGATTTTTTTTTGTTTCAAACGATATATGATAAGTATGTAAAGTACTATAAAGTAAAAAGTACATTAAAATAAATTCTTTGTTATGTAAGTTGATGGTGCCTCAAGTAAATTGAAATAATGCACACGCATGACATATAAGCACACACATACACACAAAACAAATGCAATGTAACTTATATTTACTGACATAATATTCTCTCCCTACACGCATCACCATTACAATATTTTCTCTTCATTTCTTCTTTATTTTTTTCAGTCTCTTTTTTCTGTTGGTTGTGTGTTTTTTTCATTACGAAAAATGAGTTTTTTTTGTTTGTTTTTGTTTCGTATGTCTGTTTCTTGTAATTCTGTCCCGTTCTCGTCCACCCCTTAATATTTATCGCTGTTTCAACTCTGAGAAGAGAATTTTATTTTCTTTATTTGAATATTTTTTTATTACTCTTTGTGTGTGTGAACATATATGATTAGCTGCATATTGTTGTATGTGTCTATGCATGTGAGTGGGTAAATGCATGGCTGTTTTATTTTGAAAAAAAAATTTATGTAAAAAATTAACAAGGTTTAGTGTAAGGTAGGTCAGTTCTCTTAGCCTGGAATTCATATGGTTGCGGTTTTTATTTTTTGGTTTTTCTTTACATTTTTTTTTTATTGTTTTGTTGTTTGTTTTCATTGTATTTTCTTTCATTTACTTGAAATTAAACATTTTCTGTTTTAAGTTTCATTGTAAAGCAAAGGAATATAAAAAAATTAAAAAATAATGTGCGGTGTGAGAGATCAGATCGATAATTTGTGTTTGTATAAGCAGAATTCATGATTGATCTAAATATTACTTTCAATTGTTGTAATTGCTTTTTACTATTTTATTATCCTTTTTTACTAAAAATTTAGCACTTTGCTAATAAGATTTTTGTTTCTGTCTTCGTCACTTTTTCCACTCTTTTAGAAGACTTCTAAAATGTTTGTGAAACTCACCCTATGTTTTTTCATTTGTATAATTACATTATGCTATTTATGATTATTTATTATTAAGAACGTAAGTATTAATGTTGTCTGTTGCACTTTATATGTTTGCTTTGTTTGTGTATTCTTGTAAATACATATATGTATTTATGTTTATTCGAATATTTTATTATTTTAAGATTTTTTATTTGCTTAGTATGAGTGAATATTTTAAGTTGTTAGTTGAATGACATTTCCCCAATGAAACAGAAAAAAATAAATAAAAAATTTTGTTATTCGTTATTATTTTTTTCATTTAAATCTTTTTTAATAAAATTTTTTTAAGTGAAAGAGACAAAGATTTTATTTTACTGTTTATTGACTGACTGACTGACTTACAGAATTACTTACACACATACACACATATGTGAATGCATAATTTAATCTAAGTATAAAACAATTAAGATTATAAAAATAGAATCTTTCTTTTCAGAATTTTCACAGTATCAGACAAGTAATATTTAGAGGCATCAGACAGTATTTTTTTCTCTCTTTTTCTACACCTTGGTTTCTTTTTAGCTTGTATTTTACTTGATAAAAATATTATGTTTGTGTTCTGTGCGTTTGCATTTGCATTTTATAAGGTTAAATTTATACAAAATTAAATCCGCGATTAAAACTTAAAAAGTATTGTTGAGAAAAATTATTGAAGATATAAGAATGTACAATATATAGTTGAGGGTGAAATTTATATTTTTGTGCTGAAAAATTAGGTTTTTGAAAAATTTTAAAATTAAAACAATTAAATACTTATTTCCAAAGAAAAACTAAATTTTTAGAAAATTTTGTTTATAACCATCATAATTTCAGTTGCTGCTGAAATTTTTGAGCTGCTAAGACTCATCTGTTTATTTTTGCAATTATGTACTTCATTACAATTTCTGTAGTTTGTGTGTTTATAATATCTCCATGATGAGATATTATTCGTAAGGACATACTTACAGTATCATTTTAAATGTCGAAGAGTTTTTTCCACCATGAAGAAGAAGAAGAACAAATAATGAGTAAGAACTTTGTGGATAACCAAATAAAATAAAATTGTATGAAAAGAACTAGAAAAAATAGTGTTGAATTAACTTTTTAATGAATAACAATGATTCAACAAAAAAATTCAAAATAACAAGAAAATTAAAAAAAACTCTATAATTTCAACTTGGATGACTTCTTCTAATACTAATATCAACAAAGAACAAATATTTAAAAAAAGGATGAAATCATGCTTTAAATCATACCTTATCGCAGAAGTATTGTAGTACACACAACAAAGTCTAGTACTAGCTTATGGTAGAATTTTCTGTTATGGGAATAAGGTACAATAGATAGAATCAAAATAACCATTTTGAATTTTAAAAAAAGCAACTCAGAAACAAACAAAATACAAAAACAATAACAGAAAGCAGACTAAAACTGTTTTTGACAAGCTACAAGTAAAGAAGATAAAAAGGAGCAAAAATGTTGGAGAGACTAGAATTAATATATAATTTTGTAAAATATGCCTTAAAGGGGTTGTTGAAAAGGAATTATTTTCTCATTACAGTGTGTCTCTAAATTACAAAAAACAACAACAATAGCTAAATTTGAAAAAATAATTGATGTCAAAATCAGATGAAAATAATGATGATGGAAAATATAAATAAGTGAAAGATGAAAGAATTAAAACACAATCACAATGTTTGGTTTTCTGATTTTTAATAAATCATACATTCATATACATACTATATTCCAAACACACACACTTTGAAAATCATTTTTTAAATATGGCAAACACATATATTTAATGAAATTGAAATAGAATAACAACGAATAATAAAGATAACAAATTAAAAAAAACTTAAGTGCAATAATCTTTTTTATGTCTGCTTTAAGGACAAAACAACAAATCATGTAATCGTAAAACCAGACAGAGGCAGAAAAATATAAACAGAGATATATGCAAGGAAACAAAAACAATATATTGACAGGCATAAAAAAAACAGTAAATAAAATCGTGAAGCCTCAGATAAAAAATAATAAATTATACAATATTTGTTTTCTCTTTTCTTACATTTTTCGTTTTTATAACTAGAAAAATATTAATTGTAATAAAATATTTGTAATTATTTTACATTTTTTTAAGCAAACGAGACAAAAAAAAAACAAATGAAAAATAAGGACCTACCGCAACCCGTTTATTATTGTGTTCTTTTGTTTTTTCATTCTTTTAATTGAAGTTAGGGTTTGTGTATGTGAAAAATTGTAATTGTATCTTTCATTTAAATTGCATACATAAATATAGATCAATGCAAAACAAACAAATGAGTGAAAGAACATTTTTATTGCTTTTAATTAATCATTAAATCTTTATGTAAAAGATTTGAGTACTACAATTTTTTACATTGTCTCACCGAAATACTTTTCTTGTGTTGGCTTATGCCAACAAACAGAACAACAAACAGAACAACAACGGCTGCAATTCTATGTTATATATTCGCAAACACATATATAATTATTACTGTTGCAATCCATATTTCTATGGATTTAGTTTATTCCAATAATAAACAAACCTAATAAAATATATAAAGGATTATTCAAGGATTGATCGAAAAATACACCAAACTAGAAGTTTTAAAGTCGCGTTTCGTGAAGATAGGAACTTGAAACTCGACTGAATCAAATTCACTAAATGAAAATTATAAAAATATTCTGATGCGTTTATATAGAATAATTTTGTGGTTTTCATTGGTTTTATCTTTGTTATATAATAAAAAGAAGAAGTAGAAAGAAAAACGCTTTAAGAATATACTAAAGAAAATGGTTTTAGAATTAAATCAAATTAAATTAAATTCATTGACAATGACTAAAGGATGTGGTTTTTAATTGTCTTACCTATTTTTTTTAATTAAACTACTTAATCGAAAAACAATTAAATTTGGAACATAAAATTTGGAATTGAGATCAGTAGGCAGAACTATTTTTTTTTTACAACGTGGAACAATATTCATTCTCAAATATACTCCATTTTTCTAGACGAAAACAAAAAACAAAAAATATTTAAGAACTTAATTAGTTCTTTTCACATAATTAGTACAATGAAGGCATTGTGTTTTTTTTTTGTTTGTGGTCCGTGTTATCTGAAATTAATCGTAATCACGGGCAATTAAATGAATATAAATAGTGGCTGATTTTCCATTAAAAGTTTAGTTTAAGTGTATTGTTCAAATGCAGTAAATCTTTAAACTTAAAATATAAGAATTTCAAAAAAATAAACACGAAAACTAAAAAATGGTGGATAAATTCCAAATTCTTTTTAGTTATTTTATTTTAATTATTGGAAGTGAATCGATAACATTTGGGTATAATTCAACTTCTGAAGACTTTATGGAAATTGAAGATAATCAGACGGTTAGTATATACCATACATTATATTCAGATTCTCTAAAAACAGTTATCATTGAATTAGATCAATATTTGGTTTCTATTAATAAGACGAAAACCAAAATAATTGAAATGAGACAATATCAAAATGACTGGGAATCAAATAATGTAAATGGTCTTTTGGAAAAATGTAAAAGTAATTTAAGATCTGTGCAAAAGAATCTAACAGAAACTTACACTGATAATTGGAATTTGATTGTAAAAATCAATAAAATGGAAATCAATTTTACAGAGTCGACTACAAGTTATCAAATAACATTAAATAAACTTAATGAGAATTTAATCCAAACAATGGACCTTAATGACAATTTAGTGGAACTTATTAAGAGAAGCAATATTAAAGCAGATTCCTTGCAAGAAAAATTAACTGAAACAGTGAATGAGAAAAATATTTTAATAGACAATTTTGCGAAAAATGAAATTACTTTTAATCAAACACTTATTAAATGCAAACAATCACTAAATAATTTGGAGGCAAATTTAATTCAAAAAATTAATGAAAACAACAAAAATCTACCAAAGAAAAATACGAGTGTAGCTGATCTCATTAGAAATGGTTATTATGAAGTTGGTCGTGAATTATTTTTAAATTACAGTGAATTTGATAGAAATTTACTAGTTGAGTTTATTTATGATAAAAACATTACCAATGCTGAGGTAGTTATTGAATTTTTGAATTCATTTTCAGATGACGAAGTAATTATTCATGGTTATCGTTTACTTTTTGATCAAATGATAAAAAATAAACATATTTATAGTATACCAACAACAACAATTGCTTGCCGTGTTTTAGTTGACTTCAATCAAAAATATAAAATGAATGAAAATTTAATTCATTTAAGAACAAATATTCCTCAATCATTAAAACATTTTCCATGGAGCCGAATGGTGGTTGTAGAAAATGTAAAATTTAAGAAGAGTATTTTTACAGATGACAACATTGCTTATCACCATGATCATTTAAGAATGATTCCATATATTTATTGGACAGACACGACTTATAATTTTGAAGCGCATTATGTTATTCCAAAGTCAAAGGGAAAATATTTTCATATGAAAAGTAGATGGGAAAGCATATATTTGTATGCAGAAACAAATGAGTTTGTTTTAGATAATGATCGACGTGCAGTTTTCGGTTGGAGAAATAAAAATCAAGCAAAAGAAGAAGGTCAATGGCAATTGGAATCAATTGAAGACTCTCCATATTTTAAAATCAAAAATATCTACTGGAATGAATATTTATCTGTGGCTGAGGGATCTAGAACAGCCGGTTATCTTAGATTATTTACAGTGAGATCTGGTAAATGTGAGGATGATTCTTGCAAATGGAATTTCTTAAAATTTAAAAATTAAAATGGCGAATTTATAGCCAAACATTAGAGGAATTAATTAATTCATTATAAAATTTCATGAAAATAAAATAAAAAATAAATTCTCTTATAATTTTAATAAATATGGAAACTTTTCATTGCATATTTGTTTCACTTTAGAAAGACACTAATTATAAAATTTTTCACCGGTTTAAGTTCTATCTAATTCCGTTAACATTTTTTAAATTTAAAATAATTAGAAGCCTCTGTTAAATTCCAGGATTAGAAGACGAACTCTTTAACAGTTTTTTTCTTTTAAAATTCAAAGAAAATTTGCTTGAAGGAAAATACATTAAATTTGGTTTTTTTTTTTCCTGCAAAAAATTCTTTGTTTTTTTTTCTTTCTTTCGGTGAATTTATTATTAAATTAAATAAAGTAAACACAGCAAAATATTTTTGTTGAATGTGTGTGTATTCCATTTTGTTGATTCATCAAATATGAAGAAAAAAGTCTCTTTTAAAATTAAAGAGTTTCTTCTTTCCTTCCTTCCTTTTCTCCTTCAGACGAGACAAAAATTCAGATGTGAGCATCAAAGATATACGACTAGACTAGTCACATCAATTTATTAATGATAAAAAACAATTATTATTCCTTTTTGATTTCTATTTTTATTTTTGGAAAAAATAAGAGAAACAGAATGATTTGTGAGAAACAAAATGGAATGAATGTCATGAAGAAAAATAAAGGATTGAATTTTTCTGGTGTCATGTTTTATAACAATTTTACTTGATTTTCAAACTGTTGTGAAACTTGCATTAAAACTGTTTGTGTAATTAATAAGTATGTAAGTTTTCTTTTTATTTATTGTTATTAAAAACTCGTATGTATACTATAAGTATAGACTCTGAAAATAATTTGTTAAGCAAAAAATAAATAAATTTCTCTCTTCTGTGTTTGTAAAATCAAAATTCTTGTTTTTTGTTTTTATCTGAAACATCAACTTTTTTATTTAATTTAGATAGATTTATTTTTCGTGATGATTTTCCAATTTCTGTCTTTTCTCATATGTTTTTTTTCCAATTTAAAATACATACTTTCTCATCATCCTCCTTTTTTTCTGTTCTGCCTTTATTTTTATGTATTATTCCAGTTGGTTTCAATTTCATTCTATTTTATGAAGTTTCTTTTCATTTTGTTTATTAGAAGCATAACCTTAGTTGGTTGGTAAATGACGGAGGTTAAATATTGGTAAGTAGTTTATATCTTTATACATGGTCTGTAAAACATTTTCTTTTAAAGAAAAACATTATCTTTTTTTCTAGAGAATTCTTATGGAATTTCTATCTTTTTTTTAAAGATAATGATTAAATAATTTTTTTTTACAAGACAAAATTATAAAAATCACAAAAGAAAAGTTAAAACAAATTTTATTTAATCTTGATACAAAATCAAAAGAGAAGAGGAAACTGTCATCCTTTGAATAATAAATTTTTTCTCTTGTTCTGTTTTAAATTAAATTATATAAAATTTTGTCTCGTCTCAGTATTCCTTTTCATTTTCTTGCATCGCTCTTACTCTTCCAATGTTCAAAGTTTTTTCATTAATTTATTTCTTTTCTGCTTATATAATTGTATGACGTCATATCACGTACTTAGCGATAATCGTAATTCTTAATGTCAACAGTTGAACCTCTTCAAATTTTTATTATATTGAGCATTTTTGCGAATGTTTCTTAATAAATTAAAAGCAAAAAAATCGGTCACTTATAGCAAAAATTAAATTTAGTAAATGTAAAAAAATGAAAAATAATAAATTTGAAAAGTTTTTAAAACGACGTCTTTTTCTTTATGAGAAAATGAAAAAACAGAGGAAGAGTGGTAAAAATGAAAACATAAAATTATTATGCATAACATGACGTGAAATGATGTAAGAATATGATGAGGATAAGTCGGGGTCACGTTGAGTACACAACAACAAACCAACTTTTTTTTTAGTTACAATTTTTAACGTGCATAAAATTTCTTTCAATTTTGTGATTAACAAAAACAGATATTGTTTCTCTTTTATTTTTTCCACTTTTTGACTTTTGAGTTCCGTTAAAAATATTAAATAAAAACGAAGATTAATCATGTAAATGGTTAGGATAATTTTAAAGTTAAAAGATTTATTTTAAAGGATGATTTTAAAGAATAATTTTTGCGAAGAAAGATTTTGAAATTTTAGGGAAGAATGAGAATTTAAAACTGGATATTATTGCTTTTTTTGAAAATCTAGAAAATAGTATCTCTTTTATTTTCTCTCTTCTTTTTACATTTTGTATTTCTCTTTTCTTTCATCTTTTTATGTGATTTTGCTGTTGTCCTTAATTTGACCTTGGAAAAAAATAAGAAACAAAATGCAAGATATAATTAATGGAGTTGTTCTCTGGATGTTGAATTTCTGTTTTCAGTCTATCTGTGTGTTTTGATCAGTTTCAGAGTTTCAGTTGTTCTTTACTGTAATTATTGTGTGTATGTTTAGCTAGATGTGGGTTTTTCTATTTTGTTAAGTGATTCTAAGAGAGAGGGTTGGTTTGGTTTTATTAGTTGATTTTTTAATTTTGAATATTTTGGGTTGGAGTTTGAATTTTTTTTTAAAAGAAGTCATTCAAGTAAAGAGTGAAGAGTTCAGCAGTGACGTGAAACAAAAGTAAATTTCATTATGGCGTGGTGATTCTGTTACTGTTAAGTTGTTTTTTTGAAAATGTGACAACAAAGAAAGAATGAAAAGTAAATGAAGTTCTTTCCGACTTTTTTTTGCAGATTATTTTTTGGTCATGTTCTGGTTATTTAAATAAAATTGAATTGTATGTAGGTGGTGGTGTGTCTCTGCTGTTATTCTATGTTGTTTGTTTTCTGTATCTGTTTGTGTTTTAATTTATTCTACATAAAAAAAAATTATTTCAGAAACTTTGTGAGCAAAGTGAAATTTGAAAGAAAAATCCTTTAAAATGGAGAATTGATTTGAGTTTTTAGTGTGACCATTTATCTTCAAAAAATTCCAATTTCAGCAAAAAAAATCTTAATAATAAAATTTCGTCCACTTTTTTCGTTTTTCTCTGAAATCAACAAAAATTAGAAAGAGAAAAAGAATAAAAATCAATTTATTTAATGGTTTTCTTTGTTGTTGTTGTTTTGTATTAATTTGTGTGCTATGTATTTGTGAAAGAGGGTGGGTGGATTAGGTGGCTAATGAAACATATTTTCTGTGAGTGAAAAAGAGGAGTTCTGAGCAAAAAAAAAAAACAATCAGCTTAAAATAATAAATTAATGAAATATTAATGTACTTTCGGTCATTCACCCTTCGTTTCTTTTTCTCACTCTTTTTCTCTCTCAAAAATATATTTTTATTTTAAAGATTTTGTCTTTTGTCTTTTTTTTCGGAAGAGGTAGGAGAAGATGAAAAAGGAATATATATATATTTATTTTATTGGCTTTACTTTTTTGTTATATTCCTTTCCGTGTCTTTCTAGAATTTTAGAATAATGTTGACCTACACCCACACGTCATGTAAAACACAGATACGTATATGATATAACACACTTAAATAACCTCCACCTCCACATAAAAATTATGTACCTACTACAAATTTTTTTGTTTTCTGTTTTCATCCATCAAAAGAAAAAAAAAACAAAAAGGCCGAGAAGAAGAAAAGAAAATGTAATTAAGACAAATCGCGAGACAAGAAGAATAAACAGTGTTGTTGTAGTAAATCTAAACTCTCTAAAGAATAATAATAATAAGCAATCAAAAAAAAAATTAATAACAACAAATTTAAAAGAAAAATATTAAGAAATGTCAATCAATCAACATCAGAAAACTTCTTTTGTTTTTATTCAAAAAATAATAATAAAATCTTAAAATATTTTTTTTATCCAAAATCCCTCAAAAAGTCACAATATTATTTTAAATGGTTTTTACATTATGTGAATCTGTCAAATTGAATATTGAACAACATCTTGAATCGTTAAAGTACGGGTGGGAAGGGGTTAGTATCAATTAGAATGAAAATTATTAAAAAAGTAAAAAATTCAGTTTCAACGAAAAATTGTAAGTAGGTATAAAATTAAAAATAAATGGTTATTTCTCTTCTTTTTCAAAAGTTTTGCCTCGTATTTTCTAATAGAGAAATTCCAAAATCGTCTTTGTATTCTTCAGCTGTTGTTTCATTCTTTTTAAAGCGGAAAAATCTGGATTTCAGCCTTGCACTATTTTCTCTCTTCCATATTATTTAATTAATGTGATTTGGTTTTTGAAAAATCTAAATTGTACAAAGCATATACTTTGCTAGTTGTACCATTTAAATCAAACAATCTCTTGCTACTAAAAATATATGTGTGTATTGTATTGTATGTACTAAAATAGTGAACCACTTGAGACATCCATAACCAAACTATTCCAAGTACTCTACTTTATTTAATTGAATACAATGTAAACTAGAAGAAATTTAATCCTGACCTTGGTGCATTTTTATTGAATTAAGAGAGGCGAATAGAAAAAAGAAGAGAAATATTAAAACTCGTAAAAAAAGAACAATAATTTATAGTAGAAGAAAATGAATAGAATCCCATAACAAAAATTTGTATCAGACAAAGAGATTCAAACAGAAAGAAAAATGGAAGAGAAAGAAAGTGAGATGAGATGAGATAAGATGAGAAGAGAAAGATAAAGATGAAAATAGAAGAAATGCATTGGTCACTATTTTTTCAAGCTCATTAAAATAAGCAAAATATTTTAATAATGATAAATTGGTACAATGACCTTCTTTTTCTCGGATTTTTATTTTTTTTTCTCTTTTTTTTTGTGTTGACAAATTTTCTGTTGTTTTGTATTGTTGTGTTGTGTTTTTGCGTAGAATCTTTTTCTGTTAAATTTGAAAATTGATTGATTGATTCTTTCTTTCTTTACTTTTTTCTTTTTGAAAGAAATGACAAATAAGATAAATTCTTATAAAATCTACGTAGGTATAAAGCAAAAAAAAAAGTTAAATGAAAATTTTTTTATTTTCAGTTATAAAGAATTAGTGTACGTGAGGAAAAATCGGAAAAACGTAATTCTTAATGAGAGTTAAGTAAATGAAAAAAGACGAGAAAAATTTTATAGAAAAAAGTGAAATTTTATTTGAGATAAGTTATTCTCATATCATTCATACTTATTCTTCATCTCTTAATTTGTTTATATTGTAACTTTAACTGCGATTTTTTCTACTACTTGGAATGATTCCATAATTGTTTTTTTTTTATTTTAAAATTTTTTGTTTTTGCATTTCATTTATTTCTTTTCTTTTCTCTTCTTTTTATTTATCTCTGGTTGATTTTTGTACTCTTACATTTCATGCCGCGCAATTGTCTGTCTTGTCTATTTGTCGGTTTAGTTACTGATTTTGTAGTTGAATTTTATAAAAATACCAAATAAATTTTAGTCAGTCGATCTGTCTGTCTATCTATACGTTTTTTGTTCATATGAGTTTTATCGTAGGTTGAATAAGATTATAAGTGTGTATATTTGAATCCAAATAAGTTTTTGGTTGATGGAATTTAATTATGTGGGTGAAAAAAAAATTGATGAATGTAACTTCAGAGAAATATAAAATAAATATACTTTATTTTAAATAGTTTTTGTGATTTTTCTTTTATTTTATGAAAAAACCAAAATATGAATTTATTAATATAAGTAGTAAGAGAAGAAAAAGCTTGAAATTGCAAAATAGTGTCTCGGTTACACTTCAAGATGTTTAATAGTTACTTGCTCATAGAATTCTGAACGAATTCTTGTAATGATAAACTCGTCCCTGTTTATAATTTAAAAATTATCAAACAAATACACAAATTTCTGAATTTATTATGTTGAGTTGACTTTTTTCTCCTTTACTGATAGAGTAAAATAAATTATATAGGAGAACAACTCTTATAAAAATCTTGGAAGTGTAAAATAGGCATAGCAATGTAAAACACAATTATAAACTTAACTTGCCACCATTTTTTTTTGTCATGTTTGTTCTTATTTTAAATTTTGTTAAAATTTTATTCGGTTGTTTTTGTTATTACCGTAAAAATTTTTTTAACTTTATTTCATATCAAGAAATGCCATCTACGATCAAAATCATGATTTACATAAATTAAGTATTTTATTTGTTTTTTAAATTTAATTCTTTTAATTTATTTTCTCATATTTACACTTTCTAAAATGAAACAATAAAGACTTTTGATTATAAAAACTGGGCAAAAAATATTTATGAAAAACAGAAGAAGAGGGTGAAATCTCTCTTTGATCTGTGAGACCTACACACACACTCTGCATTAAATACAAAAATAAGAACATAACAACAATGATGGATTTTATAATTTCTAGCAAAATATAAAGTTTTTTTGCTGTTACTGTTGATGTGGCTTGATTTCATCGAATTGTATGATGTTCAAGGTCAATGACTGAATCACACTTTTCAACTTTTCTACATCCTTTTTTTTTGCGTAATTCAATTTAAACGAATTGTTTGTTTTTGTATTACCTTCGTCCCGTTTTTTTTATTAAAGAATCAATTTTTCAATAATTAATAAAGAGGAATTCAATAACCAACATCAATACATCAGCAAACCAACCCTCAAACAAAATAAAACAAACAACAACAAACAAAGTATTCAAACAAATCAATTAAATAATTGAAAGAGACAGCAAGTAAAAATTGTAAATTATATTTTTTTTTATCATGATTGGTGATGTGATGATTGTGTCATTGATGATGATGCTGATTGTTGTATTTATTGTGTAGGATCTCTAAAAAAACTAAATCCCAGACGTAGACATCTGAAAAGAGAGATAAATAATGAATTTGCAATTTTCTCTCTTTTTCTTTTCTCTTTTGGGTTCCACTAACAAAAGAGAAAAGATTGCATTTGTACATACATTAAATATGTAAAAAGAAAGAGAGAGAAGGAGACTGTGATGGACATACTGAAAAGAGTGAGAGCGATTATATAGAAAACAAAATTAAAATGGATTTATTATGATTATTTTTCGAGGATAAAACAGACAAACACATATAACTAAGTAGTTAAATGGCCAATTATTGAATTTAGAAAATACAAAAAATGACATTGTCTCAGTTACGTCCGTTTTGGTTTTCACACTTTTACTTCTTCTTACTTAGTTCATTTTTTTTTTGTATTTTATTTTGAATGGTTATATTTCAACCCCAAACAATATTTATATGTTCACACTTCATAATTTTTGTCTCGGTCTTACTTTTTTTACTTATTTTTTCAAGAAAATAAATTTAACAAAGTTGTATTCACAAATATTATTAGACAAAAAATAACTTTGGAACAACGTACAAGTAAAATACAAATATCGGATGTAATTGTTGCGTTACAATTCTTTTTTTCTGTTAAAACAAGAAATATGTTCATATTGGGGTTCTTTGTTTCTCACCTCTTAAAAAAACAACAAAAATGAACTTAATTTAATAATTATATTTTCATATTTTTATAATCAATGTTATCCATTGTCATATGATTTTAAGCGAATCTAAAAGAAAGAGATAGTTATATAAATAGAAATAAGTTGAGAAATAAAAACAAATATTATTTTTCACTTCTAGACAGAATGTCGCTCATTTTTTCTTCTTCTTTTTTTAATCATTTTAACACAACAGAATTTAAGAATTGAAAACATTTTGAAGTGTTTCTTTTTGGACATTTTTATTATTATAATTTAGTATTTGTTGTGTCTATTCGTTGTTGCTCTGTTGTTTTGCTCTGAACATCTGATGTTTCGTTTTTTTCTTTATTTTACGCTCTCACTCTTTCTCACTTCTGTATGTATTCTAAAATGTCGGACTCTTAGTCTGACTGCACCTAATTTATTTAGCATTTATATATTTTTTTGTTATATATTATTATATTATATATATATTTATATATTATTATTATTATATTATTTATATATTATTATTATATATTTATATATTATTATATATATATATTATTTGTTTTTATTTAATAATTTTTTTCTTCTTTTTTACACTTACACAATAATGTTAGAGAAAGAGAGAAATTTTTTTAATATACAAAGAAAGACAGTTTTTTGTTAAATATTTTATTTATTAAATTGATCATCATCATTCTTGATGCTAAACGTCACTCTTCTTTTTAAAGAAAAAAAATAGACAGATAGAAATAGATATATTAATCGTGGGAGAGGTAATGCAATTGAAATTGCATTGAATAAGTATGAATAATATTCTTGGCTTCGCAAATTTATTTTGAGAAATAAAAAATGATGACATATAGATTGAGAAGAATAAGAAGAAGAACATAATAGAAGAATTTTATTAAAGAAATACTTGACTGAATTCTTAAAATTTTTATTTTTAATAACAACAAATATAAAACTTCAACTACATAAATTTCAATATGTTGTTCTTAAAAAAAATTAAAATTTAAGAAAAAAAAATGTTTTTTTATTTTCATTTTCTTTAATTACGTCAAATTTTGTATAAACCAATAGAGGATACTTATTTATATTTTTGACGAATACAGAATTACAGTTTAATATTAATTACATAGGCTCACACATACAAATATTCTCGAAAACTAACTGAAAGAAAAAATGAATGAATTTATATTTCGAAAAACTGTGAAATCAACTAAAATTTAAAAAAACTATAGATCAAACGTTATAAACTTAAGTGAAGAAACAGAATTTATCAAATCATTTATTGAAACTTCTCATTTTTAAGTTCTGAAAAAAATTTTCGTTAGTCAAGTTCAAATTATTTTTCACATAAGAGATTAACATAAATATTTTTAATTCATATTACAACAGACACAAATTACGCCTTTTTTATTTCACTATCCGCAACAAATATTAAAATCAAAATAAGAGTGAAACCATAATTTAAATATAGATGTTAGTAATTTTTATTCTATTTGAATGCATTTCGATTGGTGGTGGGTTTCAGGAAAATTTAAAAAGCCTGCTAAGAAAGAGTCGAAGGTAGAATATAAGAAACAATATTTCGTAAAACCATAATGTTTGTACTTATTTCATGTAGTTCAAGTGACTGTCATGGGAGGCACTATACAAGCCTTCGGGACTAAATAGACTATTGTTGTTTGTTTTTGTTATTGTTGCGTTGTGTTGAGCGCAGGAAATGTATTAAATTCAAAAAAGTGCAACATAAACTTAAAACTTAGACGACGACGATTGTCGTCGATTACAATTTAATTCAAACAACAAAATGAAGACGATGCATTGAATGCCTAAACACAAGTTTCCGGTTGCGTCTCTTGTCTCTCATATCATTAATTTTTTTAATTTCTTTCGTCTTCTTCCTTTTGTTTTTTTTTTTTTTTGTAATCTCTTAATAGAAATCTTTACTATGCGGCAGTGTTTGCCTGTAATTCGCCATTTTGAATTATTTACATTGTGAAAAAGAGAAAGAAAAACAATTAAATAATTGTTATTCTTTGTGTTTCGTTAAAAGAAGCTTCTTTTTGGAGAAGATTTCAATATTTTTACCTGACCGTTTGAATTCTTTAAATTTCTTTCGTAAATTCTGCTTTTAGAAGTGAAGTTACTACTTATATTCTAATTAGTGCAGTTGGAAGTCTCTATCTTTTTGTCTTTGTTTATTTTTCGTTCTCAGCATGTACATATGGTTTTTTTTGTATGCGCGCGATGTGTGTGCGGTGGATTTATCACAATGCGTTTGTGTTTCATTTAAATTGTTTGTGTGTTTGATGGTTGGAGTCGTTGAAAGAAGGATAGTTGTTGCTGTTTTATTCTAATATATATATTGAACGGATAAACTAAAATCAATATAGTGAGCCGTTAGGATATATTTTTGGAGTAAAATTTATTTAATCTTTTATTTTATTTCATTTTTCTTGAACCGTATTAATATTTTATTTTCGATTTATGTTATTTCTTACAAATGAAGGATTAAGGAAGAAACTCAATTCTTCTGCAAATGCAAGCGCGCGAACAATCGCAATAAAATAACAACAACAAAAAATCGTAAAAAATATTTGAAAGGTTGAAGGTGAAATGAATGAATTGTGATAAAGAAGAAAAAATATAAAGCGCTTCATAAAACCAGTCGTCTGCAATCACCTCATTCTCCTTTTACCCCAAATTCACTTCAAGATATACACATACACATGCACATTGCGTACGCGCGTGGTATTTTCATGTAAGCACTAGCAGCAGCATCAACATCAGCCAGAAATACGAAATATTTTTAGGCAAATCGATAACAACAGACGGGTAATGGAATGAGTTTACTAGACATCTCCCTCTGTCACACACACCTCCGCACCCACAAATACATCGAAACTTTTACTTCTGCCTTCGCTAATACAGAGAATATTTCCCATTTATACAATCTCCATCTCTTTCATTTACTCTCGATGCTCCTTTTTCCTTCGTTTTTCGTTTCGGGAATTTCTGAATAAAATGTGTCTATCTCTTTCACGTTTTAACCTTTAAAAACTTTCCTCTTATTCCTTTTTTTTTCTTTTTTACAATTGGAGTACTACTTCTCTTTCTTTCGGTCTCTCTTCCCCTCTATGGCGCAACCCGGTTAAATTGTTGTTTTTTCTGTTTTTAGAAGTAAAATTATTTTACTTTAGTGAATTTTTTGTATTATTTTTATTGTTGGTGTTGCGTGTATTATATTGTAGCTAGGGGATGGTGGTTGAATTGGGTTGATGCTGTTACAAGTGAAATAAAGTTTTTTTTGTGGGTTCTCTCTCCCTGTATTTTAATTTTTTCGCTTTTCTTATTTTGTTTTTTTTTACGTACCGAAAATGGAATAAAATGAAAATGATTTAGTTGTTGTTTTTGTTGAATGAGAAGGGGTTGATTTGGGTTTGTGTTAGGAATTTTTTTTTATTTTCTATACAAATTTAAAGATAAAAAGAAAAAAAAACCGAGGACGATGACATGTAATATGGGTATGTGTGTGTACACAGGTTAAAAAATTATGGGTGGTGGGTTTATTCAAATTCAGTTGTTATTTTTAAACAAATTGTAAAAAAAATATGATAAAGGAAAATGAACGGAAGAAAAATTCGGTTGGTTGTGGTAGTTAAGAATTGTTAGGGTGGAGATTTAGTTTTGACGATAATTCTTCCAATAAAAGATTAAGGTAATTTCTTATTTTGAATTTTTTTAATTTTCTTTCTTTGCGAACAAAATAACGACCATTTAATTGGTGGGTGGATACAGTCAGTTTGTTGAAAAGAGAAGAGGGGAGTGGTGCAGTTGAATTTTGAGGTCTTACTTTTCTTTATATTATTTTAAATGAGAAAATGTTTATTTTTTTATTTCATTTCTTTCTTATAAAATAAAATGTAGAAATTAGCGTAAAATATATAAAGTTGTTGAATAATAAAAGTATGTCATGGACTATTTGAATTTGTATGTTGGAAATATTTGATTAGCACTTTTAGTTGAAATCGTGTATTTTATTTTTTTCTTTTTTTTTTAATTGTATTTTCTTAATTATTGAATTTTCATGATTGGTGCATGTAATTTTTTTTGTTTTTGTTATTTTTCAAAACCCATTAATCATCTCCCCCTCATCATTATTTTCATTAATCATTTCTTTGCAATTTCTTTTGCTTTAGTAATTTTTAATTTTAATTCAACTGATTTGAAGAAAAATTAATTAAAATCATCGTTTATACGACTGAAAACTTTTGTTTGAAATTCTTGAAAATATTATGTGGCCAACCCTAAGTAAGTAAAATTCTTTGTATGAACACATTTCTTTTGCAAATTAAATTATAAAATTAAAGTGAGAAAAAAATTCTAAAGGTCATAAAAAAAAACCAGAAGAATATTTTAACAGTTGAAAATATTAAATGTAAAAGATAAATTAAAGAAAGAAAAATAATTTTTATCCAAATCTTTTGAAAATTGTTAAAATCTTCTTGTTGTTTATTTATTTATTATCTAACTACTAAATGCATAACTAGTATATACTTTGTGATGACCATTTTTTGTTAATTCAATCTTAAAGTAAATTAACCTTAAATACCTTAATACCATTGCCCTGATTTAATATCCCTTTCCATTTCCACCCATATAATTAACTCTTTAAAATTCACAAAAAATAAAAAAAGAATAATATTTGTTGTTATAAAAATATACTCATCAATTTTACACTAATTTTATGTTACTAATTTCAATTGCATGAAGTTTGCCTGCACGATTCACCAGGTTTACAAATTATCCACCATCAGATATTTTATTATATTCTACTCTACTTAATCCTCTTCCTTGTTCTACTTTCATCACTATTCCACCACTCTTCCAACCATATTTTTAACTTTGTTTTCTTCTGCTTTAAAAAAACTGGACTTTTTATTTTATCTTTTTCCGTTGCGTTTTTATTTCATTGACCTACTTTTATTCTTCATTTTTACTTTTTTTTTAGTTTTGTTTTTTGAGTTAGGGTTTTAGGTGGATTACGATAATGAGAAATGAATATTACGGGCTTGTTTATAAGTTTTGGGTGGAGTGTGAAATGATGAGTTTAGTTAGAATAGATTAATAGAATATCGAATTAAAATATATATTTTGTATTATTTGTATTTAGTCAACTATTTTCAATCACATAATATTTGTACCTACTAAATTACATATATGTATAACTTATAGTTTCATAAAAGATTTAGAAGGCAGCTATGAATATTTTTTTATTGGTCTCGTATTGCATCCATTCTTCCATTCTGCATTAACAGCTTACTAAGATGTTCTTGCAACTCACTAATAATTCCGAATATGTAATTCTCATAGTTCCATGAATACGTAGCCTTATTTAATTTTTTAAGTTCAACGGCTTTTTTATTAAATTAAAGATTTGGAACCAAAGAAATTTTACAATTTTGAAAGAAAAAAATGTTATTAAATAAAATAAAGGACATTCGAATTAACTTGTGATTGCATTATCTTTAATATTCTGTACTGATGTTTTAAAAGAAGTTCTAAGTTTGAATCTTTCATAAAAATAAAGTATAAAGAAGAAGAAATTAACAATTTGTTTTTGTTTCCAGTTCTGCTCCTGACTAACTTGCAAAGCTTGAATTACAACTTTTTTTTTCATTTCAATTTAACCCATTTGTTCATTGCTTCAATGTTCCACTTTTTTTCTGCATTCTTCTTTATGCTTAACTCTTTCATGCATTTGTGTGTAAGTGTGCCTGTATTTGTGCGTTTTATCTTTATTTCTGGACTAAATAAGTGAAAACAAGATATAAATAAACTGATAAACTGTACCAATTAAATTAATAAATACACTTTTCTACTACAACTACTGTTTTATAATTTTATATTGTTGTCCTTGTCCTTCTTTATTGTTATTTTTTTATTTCAAATAAAACTTATCGTCTCACTCTGATTCTGATAATAGTTTTACTGTTTGAAAAAAAAAACTGAACAACATAAAAATGAAACAAGAAAAGACTCAAGTGCAAGTGCACCATCGATCGATATTTTATTTTTTTCTTCTTCTCTATTTCTCTTTCAGTGTGTTTATGTGTTTCTGTACTTGTGTGCCTTTTTCTTTTTACAACAAATTAAACGCATGCGCTACGTCAACAAACCACACATAATAATCTTAATGTATTTTATAAAATCAGAAATTGCAATTTTGTGTTTGTAAAATTTTATTTGAAAAAGAATAACAACAAACAATAATAATAACAACAAAACAAAATTAATTCGAGGTTTAGAATATTGTTTCTCTTTTATATGTGAGTCTGTCTGCCAGCCTACGATTGCATTAATGTGCACGAGGATTTTGTTTGATGCGGTAGATTCTGTGTAATGATAATGAGGGATGGAAGAAACAAATAAAAAAAAAAGATGAGGGCATTTAGGAGAAGTAAGAAGGTATTTTTTGTGGTGAGAAAAGTGTGTAGTGTTGCATTTAAATTTATTTATTTATTTTTGAGACGGAGTGAAACATTTCTTATTTTGTCCTTGACTTTTTCTTGTATTTTGTATTCTGGTTTTTGTTTCTTTTAGTGTTTCATTCAATTAATTATTAATTAAGCTTTCACATAAAAAAAGGAAAATTTTTTAAGTACTTTTCATTTCTTGTTGGCTCCTTGTTTTTAAAAGAGATTATTTGAAAATACAGGGTACAATGTGGATGGTGGTTTCACATAGTTTTTGATTTTGAAGAGGAGGAGTAAGAATCTCTATTTTCCGACCTTGGGATTTATCTGTTTTAAAACGTTGCTAAGATTTTACAACATTTAGATATGCACAAATTATGTTGGATGCTGTTTTACTTAAATTTGCAATTAGAATCTAAGAGTATTTTAATGGGATTTCTTGGTTGATGTAATTCAAATTTTTTCCAAAAAAATATTAATTCTATTAATTATACGGAGTGTACATTTTGTTTTATGTTTGCATTATTTACTATTTACACCATTTTACATTTATTATTTAGTTTTTACTTTTTAATTTTTTCTATGATTTATTTTTTTCTATTATTTTCTTTTTTTTTCATTTACAGATTTACGAAAACAAAACAATAGAAAAAAAAACTATGGACTGAGACGTTGAAATGCCTTTTTCACCTTTTAAGTTTAAATTAAATTGTTTTTTCAAACAAAAGCAACAACAGCAAAACCACAACAATAGCAACAACAACAAAATTTATAGAATAATTTTTGCATTTTGTAATTATTTTTTTTAATTTTTCGGTTGTCTCCTGTTTATCTAAAAAAAAATTCTACATACACACAAGCATTACATATATTAATTCACAATAGAAAAAAAAGTAAAAGAAACATATTAAGGAAATTATAATATTTAAAAAAAAAAAAGTTTCTCCCAGAAGAAAATGCATTTACTTTATTAAAACAATAAAACTGAAGAAAAGGGAAAAAGAAAAGTTTAAATTTAATTTAATTAAAAAAAGCAAGACAGAAACAGTGAAAATAAAAACGGAGAAAATAAAAGAAAATAATTTTCAAATTTTTTTTTCCATTCATAAAAAAAGAAAAAAAGAGAAAAAACTAGGCACAACGGAAATAAAAATGGAAAGAAAAATAATTGAAATTGTGTGCCATTTTTTTTGAGAAAAAAATCCCAACAAGAAAAAGACAAAAATTAGAATTTCTCTTTTTTTCTACCAAATATTATTCCTCATTTTATTTATATTTTTTTCTAAACTCTCCACAATTAATTTGCTGTATATCACTTGCTGAAAATACAGGAAACAAAAAAAAATCCCCCCATCCAATAATTTCATTCCTTCATTTAACTGCCCTACAACAGCGGCCAAAATACAGTCAGTGGCGGCGTACCAGAAGTGTGAGAAAGTGGTGATTTAAATCATGTACCGTCTCAATATAAATCAACAACAACCGCAGCAACAACAGCACCAAACAATACTTGGTGTGATAAATCAACAAATAAATAGTGGTATTGTTGGTATTAATAGTGTTAATAGTGCTAGTGTTAATATAAATAATAGCAGTAGTAGTAGCGGCGGCGTAGGTAGTAGTATTATAAATGACAACAATATTGTTGTTGGTGTTAATAATATCATAAATAATATTTTAATTGATGAAAATACAAAAATGTTAACATCTGTTATTAAAACAGAACCAATACATGATAATATAATAACATCAGTCGGAGTCGGTGGAACAGCATCGACAAGTAGTACAAATGGTCATATGATTTATGGTAATAATAAACAACAACAACAGCCGCAACAGCAACAGACAAGAATGGATGGGTAAGTGATTGATCTGGCGGCTCAAATTTATATAATTGGACACAAAACTTTTGTATGCAATAATTTTGTTAATTTTTTTTTTAAATGCAATTTTTGGTTGCGCTATATTAAGACGTTAAGAATATTGATAAAGATGACCCTGAGTGCAGATAAAAAAGAGAAAACGAACTACAAAAAAAGATTACTTCATGATGGGAGGGGTTACTGCGTTTAGTTTCTACTTCAATAATTCTTATAATGTATATATGTGCATTTTGGTGAAAGAATGCGGGGGTTGTGATAAATGATGTTGAAGAGAGAAGAGTGAGAGAACCTTGTGCGACATTTAAAAAAGGCAAAAATATAATTCAGAACATTTTTGTTCTTATTTTTATTTGATTTATATTTTTAAAGCGCGCGCGTTAAAAAAGACCACAAAAAGTTGTAATAAATAAATAAAAATTAATTAATTGTCAAAGTGACAGTTGACAGTGTCAGCGTAGTACTCGAATGTCTCCCATTCAAAAAACATACATATTGAGATACTTTGGTATTATTTATAATATTTTTATTTTTCATATAGTCTCCATATATTTTATAGTCCATTTCTATCTTTATTGTATTTCTCCACAGTATCAGTTCTTCATTTCAGTTTTATCAATCTTAAACAAAAAATAAATTAATATATCTATCTTGTTGATTAATTTTTTTTTGTTTAATAATTTTTATTATATTTTTGTTTTTTTAGTGATGATTGGATGTCATCTAGTCCTGGTAGTGTCCCAAGTTCAGCACCACCAATGAGTCCATCACCCGGTTCACAAAGTCATACATACAATACAACAATGTCAAATGGTTATTCATCACCGATGTCAACAGGCAGCTATGATCCTTATAGTCCAAATGGTAAATTAGGTAAGTTTTATTTTTTAACGTCCTTTTCCTTTTTCCTTTTTATTGATTTCTATTTTACATTCTAATATGAAAGTGAAATTCTTCTCTCACATTTATTAATTGTAATCAATTTTATTTCACACTTGTAATAAATAAGTCTAAATTGATTACAAACGAAGCCACTTTTATAAAATAACAAAAGAAAAAGAAAGAAAGAGATATATTAATATGGAGAATCTCAGACACTTTCAGAAACAGTACTGTAAAGAAAAGTAAACCAAAAATAAAAGAAGAAGAAAAAAGTTTTTTTGTGTGCGAAAGTCAAAGCAATTAATTTACATTGTTAAATAGAATAAGGAGAAGATGAAACAGAAAAAGAACAAAACTGAAAAAAAAATTCCATAAATTAATTCCTTTTCTGTTTTTTTCAGTATTTTTAATAAATTTATCGGTATCCATTTTGAGAAATTTATCTTTTCTGTAGTCGCTTTTTTTATTTTTTTTTCTTAACAGACGCATTTTTTATTTCAAACAAATAATAATAAATTATTCACAGAATAGAAAGAAAGACATAAACAGAAGAAGAATTCCAGACGAAAAATCATTTGTTTTGTGTCCTTCCCGTTTTACCAGACGCAGACGGATATGTCCTTTTTGCATTGTTGTTGTTTTTTGTCACTTTTTCCTTGAAAAATGAAAATTATCTTTGAAAATAGAAAGTATTATTATTCTTCGCTTGTTAAAGAGTTTTTCATATTTTTTTTTTCAAAAGAAGAAAAAGAGGGCCAATATGTCTAGGATTTATTGCATTTTTTGTTCTGTTTAAAGAGCAACATTATTGTCTCAAATGAAAAATTCAACTATTTTTACTTTTATTTTCGTATGGATTTCATTCCTTTAGTCGCTTCTCCTTCAACAAAAAAAAATTCATTATTTATTTCAATGTCAAAATCTTAATACTAAAACAGTGAGAAGAAAAATAGTTAGCAAAATAAAACTAAATTTCTTTCGAGTTCAAACCAGAATGAATAAAATAAAGCATAAAAATTATTCAAAAACAAAGAAAAAAGAATAAAATAAAAACAAGTTTAAAAAATATATCGAATTCATATAAAGTTAGGTTGCGCCATCTTTTATTGAATAGAAAAACTATAATAATGCATATTTGATTTCCCCCCACCAATAGAGTGGAGTTTTTAGCGTTTATGTAGCGTGTTGCCAACTTCACGTTTATGCAGCGTGTTGTTAACTTCATTATCTTTTATATAGTTTTTTTTTTCACTTACCCTGATGAATTTGATTTTTGATTAGATATTAATTTTGGTTGATTTTTATAGAGACTGACACACGTACATTCATTTAGATTTCATTATTTTGATTTATTTTGTTTTTAATAAAAAAAATTGTTGCAAATTTAATTTTACACATTCTTTACATTCATTAAACTGTAATAATTCCTGGAATTAATTTTCGACTTTTGAATAAAGTAGTAATTAACACAAACATTTATTATTATTAATTAGTAACGGCGTTTGAACTTATGATTGCAAAGAACAATGCAAAAGTCCCTTGCACTAAATAAGATCAACATCACAAATAACTTGGATAATATATTTAATAAATTTTAAGTTATCCGACGTCCGAATGCGTTTCTAGTTTCTATCATCTTTGTAGATATGGGCCATTAAAAAAATAAACAGTGAAACCGTAGGTCTTGATACATTTTGTAGATTTTTATTTTTAAGACATAGTTTCGATATATGTACACATTGTATATTTTTGATTACTGAGAATGCATTAATGAGGTACGTTTCACTCTGGTTCAATTGTGATTATTTGATGTTACTGGTAATTCGCTTGTTTTTTTATTATTTGGTAATTACAACTTTCTTTTTCTTATTATTTCATTCTCCGGTTCTTGTATTTCTTTTTCTTTTCATAGTAAAAATTAAAAATACTTTAATGTATTTATTAATTTATTATTAATAACACTATTGCTATCTCTTTTTTCTGTTATACTTAATATATATTATTATATATTATATTAATATTTTAATTTTTTATATGGTATCGTATGGTTTTTTTTTAAATTTTTGTTATCACAGAGAAAGAGAGAAATAAAGACATAAAATACACCAAATACTAATGAAATATTTAGGTCAAAATAATTTAGTTCAAGTTAAGCAAAGGATACAACAAAAAGCAAGAAAAAAATAATAATTTTTTTTATAAATCACTTTTTTCTTTTTCCCTCTCACACGTTGTCTCTCACTTTTTAATATTCATTTAATTGAGGTCACTCAACTGTTTGCCGATTTGTCATTTCTTCTTATTGTATGATTCAGTTGTTGTTGCTGTTTTGTTTATTTTTTTTTTATTTCGCTGTTTTCGCTGTTGTTCCTTTTTTGCTTTTTCTCACTCTCACTTGACTTGTCCATGACGTCATAATACAATAACTAATAATTGTTTATTCTTATTTTTTGTCTCTCTCTTTCTAATTCCATTACTTGATTATTAATATATTTTTGATAATTATTTATTACATATTTGTGATGCCTTTTTGTTGTTGTTTTTGTTGTTCCATAAAACATAAATGAAGAAAATATGTTTATTCTTCATCATATTTTTTCCTTTCTCTTTCTTTTAATTACATATTATTAATGTAGTACTTTGTACATACAGAGATATGTAATTACATAACATTATAACTTCTCCTCGCTCATATAAAAAACAGGTAAACAAGCCTAATGAAGTTTTGTTCAAATATATTTTGATGTATTGTTGTATGCAAAGTCCAAAAAACAAAACTTGTACTATAAAAAAGCACAAAAACCAAGTAGAGATTTTTATAACAGCAACAACAATAAAAAAACTTATGAAAAACAGAATTAAAAACAGGAAAAAATTAAATTTAAAGAAAAAAACGAATAATTTATCTCTTTCTGGTTGATTCTATTTCCTTGTTTGTTTCACTCTTTTTTTTTTTAGCTTTTGATGGATTTTATTTCGACTCCAAATTTTCGAGGTCTCTTTTTATGATTTTTTCTGTTTCTGTTTCTCTCAATATTAATTCTCTATTTTTTTTTATACTCTGTCCTCTTCTCTAATTAAATGCTTCAAAAATTTTTAGAAAAAAAAAACGTCAAACTTTTTGCTAAAATTTTGCTTTTAATTCGACCACTTTTTTTTAATGAATGCTTTTTTTTTCTTTTTCTCTTTTTTTTCTTGATTCATTCATTTCCATTTCAATTTTTTTCATATTATTTTACTATTCGATAGACTTTTCTGCTGTTTGATCATTTTATTTTTTCTTAACCTTGAGAAATGGCAACACCAAACATGAAGAAAAAAAAAAAAAAATTTTAAACAAAATTAAAACAGAATTTTGGATAAAAAGCAAAAAAAAAAACAGTGGTAGGTTCCCACAGAAATACAAAATAAAAAAAAGCAACAGAATCTTAATATGAGAGAGAAAGATAGACGAATAATCGATTGTGTTTTTTCTGACTATTTTGTTCAATTTATAAAGAAATAAAGTTTATTTCTTAGAGATAGAAAATTTGAAAGAGGAAGGAAATGAATAAATCAAACATAAGATCTTTTTTTGGTTTTGTTGGTTGGTTTGGTTTATTGTTGTTCTTTTTCTTCGTTAGGGTTAGAATTATTAAAGTTGTATATTTTAAGATGATCTTTTATATTAAAAATCGGCGAAAATTTGAAAATTCTTTTATAGCGTGTGTTTTATCTCTGTTGCAACCTTGATAGTTGATTAGACATGTTATTAGTTGTACATATATATTACTTCTACTTACACTGAGAAGAAAGAGCTTATATTAATAGTTTTTAAGGTTCAATTTTGGTCAACTCTTAAAAACTGTTAAATTAACATTCAATCACAGCTTATTTTTAAAATGTCTAATAATAAATTACTTCCGGAATTACATATTATTTTAAAGGTGTTACGCACGTTATTTTAATATGTAACACATTTTAAAAGTGAGATATACTTAAATAAAATAGATGCTGCAAACGGATTTTTCAAAGTCCAAATAATATAAATGTAAGAAATGACGTCGCTATTTTCATTATAATGAATAATTAATAATGCAGTCTGAAGTAATAATATAATGGATACATAAATATTAAATAAAATAATTATGAATTTTTGAATGCTATTAAATATTTACTGTAATGTATCACATCCTATTTCGAAAAATAATAAAAATCCTCGCAGATTTTAATAATTTATGCAATAAATTTTTACATTAATTTTTTTACATTTAATTAGAGAAAAATATCACAAAAAATTAATTTTATAGTATCGCGGATTAGTTACAATTATGAATTATCACAAAATTTCTTAATATTTATTATTATTATCAAATAAATGGAAAATTACAAAAGAAAAAATATAAAACAAAATCTGCATTTTTTTTTCAAATAATGTCGGCCACTGCTGACAATGATGACATAGGACATAGTCGTACATGAAATTACAATTTAAAATGTACCAGCTTATTATTTTAATATGTAAATATTTTGATTTAAAAATTGTAAATGTTAAATTTGTTAAAAATGTATGTGAAAAAGCATTTTAATTGCATTCAAAGAACTCAAACGTAATAACCAACGTCAATTTTATAACTTCAACAAATGTTTGTTCCATTTGTTTCTTCAAAATCTTTGAAAAAATCCTTTAGAAATCCTTAAATAGAAATTCCCCTCAGATCAACTCAAGGGCACCTTTACACTCGTCTGCTAAAGGAAGAATTCAGTTCATTTTTTCTTATTTTCAATTAATAAGAAAGGAAACAAATGTGAAACGAAAAAGGAGAAAATGAAATGAATTTTTATTCTGTGATAAGAATAACAAAATGCATTTTTTTTGCTTCCCATATATCAAATTAACATTTCCCATCTCACTTTTTTCCCCACTCAATTTCCATTGTTTCGGAAATTTTAAAAATAAAAAAAATTCGAAAAAAAAAGTAAAAAACGACATCATCGTCCTTGCTCTCATTTAAGATCCTTTAACTTTTACTGTGTATATTGTAAAACTGTAATGGAAAGGAGAAAAGCGGAGGGAGAGTGGTATCCAAGTGGGATTGAATTAGGAAAGAGGTTGGTGTGGTGCAATGGGTGGGTTAGTTGTCGAGTTAGATTGGGTTGTATGATTTACTCAGAAAATATATGTAACTTTTATATTTGCGTGGTGGTTATGTCGGTAACTGTAGTAGTTGGGTTGGTTTACTAACTTTTTATTATATGTATACGGGTGTGTCTTATCATTTCATTTTAGATTATATGAATTGCATCAAAGTTGACTAGAATCAAATTAATAAGGGGTGGGGATTGAAACAGAATGGTGAAAGAAGTTAGTGGAGTTCTTTAGTTACAAACTGTAACATTTGATTATGGTTTTAAAACATTCAATCCTCAAACTACTTTTCCGGAATGCTCTTGATGTGCATTTATGTTTCATAAACGAGAAAAAGAATGAGAAAAAAATAGACTAACGACATATTAAAGAAAGGTTAATTTTATTTTCGTCTTTTTGACTTCTCAAGGTGAATTTTATAATCCCAGCTTTTTTTCTAGGTTAAAGACGAAAGGGGAGAAAATGTAAAAAGAAGAAGAAGTTTTGGAAAAATGAAAATGATTCTTTTTAAAATAAGTGTTTATTTTATATTTCTTCTCAAGAATCGCAGCAAGAAAAACTAAGTTTTACTTTTATTTTAATGTGTATCGTGGGGCAACATTTTATAAAGAAAATAAAATGAATCGGTCTTATTTAGCTAATAATAAAATTATTATTGAGGTGACTTCAAAGTCATCTTCTCATCTTTCATCTTGTTCTGCTACGTATCATATTATTCTTCTCACTCACACGTTCCTCTTTTTTTTTCGTAATAAAAATGCAGTTTTCTGTTTGGCTTTTGTTTTCTTTTTTTTTTGTTCATTGTGTTTTTGATATTGAATTTTTTGGGGTAGGTTCAGGTTCAACCATGTTGACTAACAATACAACAACACAAACACGAACCATTTTCTACACAGTGTATTATATCTTACACTATTTATTCTATTCTTCTATCTCATTTTATCTTTACAATTGTTGTCTTTCTTTTATTATTAAATTATGTATTGCATGTTTTTTTTATTTAAAATGAAAGCACAAAACAAAGCAATGAAAATTCATAAAAGAAAAAAAGGGACAGACACATTGATTGATCAATTTTTAATTCATGTTGTTGTTGTTATTATGCTTTGTGATCAACAAAGTATAACGTTTCATGTATGAGCTGTTGTGCTGCTACTGGAATGTAAAAGGGACGGACATAAAATGAAAGGCAGACGAATAGATGAATGGATGATGATGTAATATAATGCTTAAAAGTTGAGTATATGTGTGTGCAAATGTGAATGCAAATAAAAGCAATGATAAAGAAAATGAATCCAAAAAAATGTAATTTGTTTTTAATTTTGTTTTGTTTTTTATATCATTATTTTGTTGTTGTTTGTTTTTTATTAATATAAAAAAATATCAATTTGTGAATGCATTATGTCGATATTTCCGTTTCAGTGCATTCAGGTGAAGGGTGTTAGTATGTGTTTATGAGTGCGTGTGTGTGATCGTGTACATGCACAGTAACAGACTTTTGATACTTCTAGTTTGCATTAAACTCTAAAACTCTTATATAGTGAAGTAGTAGTAGTACTATATAGGAGCCATTTTTTTTATTTTACCGTCTCAGAGGGCTGGTGGGGAAAATATTTAAATTTATATAACATAAGAGCATGATTTTTCTTTCAAGGTCAAATTTTTATGTTAACTCAACCGAATTTAAATGCAACTTTCTGGAGTTGGTTGCAATCTTATCCTTCATTGTGAATGTAATTTTCTTGATTTTATTTTACTCTTGTTTATGTTTTGCTTATTTAGCATACTTTTGTTCGTCGTTGTTGGAAATAAGATTCTAATTACATTTTTTTAATGCATATACTTATACTCTCGCTTTTCGAATTTTTCATTCAGTTTTGTGTTTGTTTTTAGAGTACAATTAATACGCTTAAATATACTCAATAATGACAATAATAATTTTAACACGCTGATCACGCTAAATTATATGACCACGTCTTTTCTTAGCTCAAATAAGCATTACATTTATTTTAGCCACCTACAGTGGCGCCACTACTAACAAATAATATTGTGTAGGATTTTTTATGTTCTCTGCTTTTCCATATTTATTCCAATTTCTACTTTTTTTTTGTTATGCAATATAATTGGAACTTACACAATACATACATATTTCTAACATAATTTAATTTTTACATCTTTTCTTATATATTTTATATATGTATTTTTTTTTTAATTTCATGAATGCAAATTTTAAATTTTATAAAATTATTAAATTTTTCAAATTATTTTTTATTTCATTTTTACTGAAACAATTATTGTTATGCACACACTATTGTTTATGGGCACTCATACAAACACAAACGATCCCATGTGTTTTTCTTATGTTATTTTATTATGTGACGCAGAAACAAAATAATAAAATGTAAATGTATTTGCATTGAAAATAATGTGCATGAGTTGAAAGAATGAGATAGAAAATAGTTAACTAAAATAATGAAAAATTGTGAATAAGAAAAACAGAGAAATCATAAAGTAAGAAACTAGTCAAAGGAAAGAAATTCTTATACTATAATGATTTTAACGTAATTAACTTCACCCAACATCATAAATCAAAATTGTCGACGTCATTTTAGAGAAACCAGAAAGAAATTCAAAATCTTCCTGAATCTCTAAATCCAATTAAAATTCAATAAGAAGAAAAAGGTGAAGAGAGAACCAACAAAGTAGTAAAAAAAGGGGGACACACGGAAAACTAACCATAAACTAAACTAAAATAAAAAATAATAATGAACAAAATAAAAATGAGCAAAAAAAAAAATTCAAGATGCAAAAAATAAAGAAGGAAAGATATAACAAAGAATATGAATAAGAAATACATCTTGTCCTTGATTTAAATTCAAAACATAATTTAACTCAAAAACAAAAAGCGATAATTATAATTTTGACAGAAATATCCATAAAGAAGAGAAGGACTAAAATGCGTGTTATTTTGTAAAAGAAATAACATACATGTTGTTCCCTGCAGGTTTCTATGGAAAAAAACATCACTGGGAAGATACACACATGCACACGCAAATGCATAGATCAGGAATTTTGATACAAATTACTAATAAATTAATAAATAATAAAATTGAAAATAAAAAAAAATATATTACCATGTTTGGTTTTTGAATTTTATAAAAATTTGAATTTAAAATTGAACGAAAAATAATATAACAACGAAGGTATTAAAATTAACGAGTGAAAAAGAGATAAAACTATTCAATGTCAACCATTTTGAATGCCACGGCAACATAATCAATTTTTATGTTATTTTGCATACGTTGTGTGTTTTTCTGAGCGTATGTTTGAATGTCATTTTTTTACTATTGTCTTTCTAAAAAAAATGGTATTCTCATAAAGCTTAAAAAATATATTTTTCTCATCATAAAATGATTAAATGCAACAATAAGTATATGCATCTACGTTGCCAGTGTGTAAGTGGTGTAAGAATGTTATTTTATAATTAATGTTGCTTTTACACTATCTACATCCATGGGCTATTATCATTATACATTAATGTTTTTTTCCAGTATTTTTGATAAGACTATATATGATATTCTCGGTTAGTTTAATCGAAACTTAAACATTCTTAAATAAGCTTTTTCCTAACTAGCCTAGGAAATCTTATATAAAAGTAATGCGCTCGACTCAATAGTTTAACGAATTCACTCCTCAACCTGATACAAATCATGGTTTAGATTCCAATAGTATGTCCCATGTATGCTTTGCAGTTGATGAAAAAAACACGTTAATTACCTCACTTTATATATAATTGTTTCACAGTTCAGCATTCCCAAAATTCTGTATAAAAAATTAAAATTAAAATCAAAAAATTCTCCTATGAATTAAAAATTTATTTTAATTTTTAATTCATAGGAGAAAACAAAAAAATTTTGATTTTATGCCAACTTGTGTTGTTTTTCTTAAATTCAGATTAAAAGAATTATAAGTGGTGTGTTTGGAAGTATTAATTTTTTTTTTTTCGAAATGAAACAATTTCTTTCTTTGGATTTGATTGCATCAATCTGAATTTTTACAAAAACATTATTGTACCAAACTTTTAATGTCGTCTGTTTGTCTGTTTGTCATTAAATTTGATGAATATATGATTTGATTTATATACTAATTAAGCATATTTTTGTGTTGTTGGAATGTGATTGTGGATATGAACCAACCATTTGTTTCAATTTTACTCTGAGATTAATTTACAAAATCACTGAATAGGCACATAGTCGGAAAGGAGAAGATCAAACATATAAGTTGAAAATTGTGTTAGTGTAAATTACACTTTTTGTGGATTTAAGTGTTTAATAATGAAAGAACAATGTTCATCATAAGTTTATGGTCGACTTGGCGCTACTGTTTAACTGTTTGGTATCTCCCTCTTTCATTTTGTGTCTCCGTATATATTTTTGTCTGTCCTTCTGTCTTCATTACTCTGTGCCTGTAATTATGTGTGATTATGATTGTATTTTTTGCGTCTATGATTAATAATAATATTTTCTATTATAAAGTTCTTTAATAATTGTTTGTATGTGTGTATGTATGTTTAAACGGGTTTAGATTATTATTTTTATAGCAAAAATAAAAGAAAAAAAATTATGGACTGTGAAGCTTAGTTCCGTTCCTTAATTTGAATAAAATTCAAAAAACAAAACAAAAAAAGTAAAGTAAAACAAAACAAAACTAAACAAAAAAAATCTAAAAAGAAATAGAGTGAACGAGTGAAAGAGAAAAGAGGAGGACAGTGGCGTTTAGAATAAACCATAAAAACAGTGTTGCCAAAAAATTTAATGTGCCATAAAAATCATTTCAAATTTTTTTTTTTGGTGTTTTAGATTTAATTTAGGTTGGTCGTCGTACCAATCAGCTGTCTTAAGTAGGGCTTTTTGTTTTTATTTCGGTGATTGTTGTTATTTTACTTTGTTTTTGTTTCAAAAGTCCAGCTGCCATTTTTTAATTTGATTGTTTTTTTGTTTTTCTTCATTTTTTCACGTTTTATAGAATACTGGAAGCATGAATAAATTTTTATTGAGTTTGGGTGTGTGACTATGTTGTATCGCCAATGGACAAATTCTTCTTATTCTACCATAAAAGGTAGCTTAATCAAAAATGGCAGAATGAATAATTTTTCTTGTTTTTTTTTCTTTTGGTTTGTTGGTGCGAATAATTTTTTACCATTTTTCTATTTTTTCTCACAAAATCAAATAAATAAAAAAAGGCCAAACCCCAATAAAAAAACATGAAATAAAATATGGATCGTCATTCAAATAAAGTAGGAAAAAATCAAAAGAGCTGAGAAACATAATAAAACTAAATGTAAAGATGGAATAGAAAAAATGTTGTCAATAACGAAAGAGAAAAAAGATGTTTTCTTTTAGATTTTAGAATAAAACTTGTTTTCTCTTTTGGAAGATAATTAATAAAAAATAATAATCTTAAATTATTTTTAGAAAAACTAATAAAAAGATTGAAGAATGGTTGTGCGAAACAAAGACGAATGACAAGCTCTTAAGCTTGAAAACGGTTATAATCCGAAAAGGCTACATCGTGTTCTGTTCTAAGCCCTTGGTCTTTCAAAGAGCTGTTTTTAATAAAACAAATTAAAAGAAATTGATTTGATAAACAACAATTTAAGATCAACAAATCGAATTTGTATATTAATTCAATTTATTTCAAGTTCTTGAGAATATTTATTATATTTTGAAAAAAGGAAAGAATAAAATTGAAATTTGATAGAAAACTTAAAAATTTCTTATTTTCGACCGCCAAAGCGAAAGTAAAATAGAATATTACCTACTGATTTAAATATGTATGTACAAATTTCAGTCCAAAATACAACAATAAACACAATTGTTGTTCAACATAGTTTTTGGTAGTTATTTTTTCAATTAATTTGTTTTATTTGTTTATTTGAAAGGAAATTTTGTTTAAAATTAAATCAGAAAGAGATAAAAATACTTAAATGGAACAGAAATAGAATCTGTACTTGTGTTTATGCATGCTGCTTCTGTTTATCTTCTCTGTGTCCGATCAAAACGAAGAGTGAAAAGTGAGATAAAAGAAAAAAAACTCACATTTAAAATATATTTTTAAATTTTTTATAAAAAGAACCAACACTAACACAACAAAAAAATGAAGGAGAAAGAAAAAGATAAAACAAAAAAAAAAGAGAGAGAAAAAAAGAAAACCAAAATTCAAAGCAAATAAAAATACAAGAAAAAAGAAATACAGAGAAAAAACAACAACAGAAATTCGCATTTTTAATCGGTGTGTTTTTTTTTTAATTTTATTTTTTTGAGTTTTTTTTTTTTTATTTTATTTTATTTTTGTAAATTCTGTTTTATTATCTGTCTGTCTGTCTGTGTTTTGACTCGTAAACTTGAACTTGAAATTTTTGTTGATTTTTTTGTAGAAAAAGTTAGCTTTTTTATATATTTAGTAGTATGAAAGAGATAAATAATGTGAGATAGATAGAGAACTATAAAGGGAGATAGAAATACATAATTTACGTAGGTAATTTTATTTTAATAATAATTTTATTTTTATTAAAAGCAAAACAAAACAACATAGAATTTTAAGTGACAGCAGTGAGAAAGAAGTACAAAAAATGTGTCCAAAAATTTAAATAATGACATTTACAAGCAAATACATGGAGACATATAAATCTATATGAGGAGGAAATAAGCAAGAATACATTGAGGCATAGATTCAGAAGCTTTAGCATAAAAAAATACATGATTAGAAATTTATGCAAGGCCCAATTTGGATCAAAATATGTAGAACTTAAAGTAAAATGAGAGAGTTAATTAATTGATGGGTTGGGTTTTTGTGTTTTAATTTTTTCATTTTCATTTTATAAAGAAAAGATCAAAAACAACCTTAAAAAAATATAAAAAACAAAATGCAAAATGAAAAGCAAGAAAGTAGTTGGAGACATTCGCGAAAAAAGTTAAAAGAGAAGAAAAACGTCGAAATAATATTTTGAAAATGGAAAGTTGTGTGCAAGAAAGAGTGAAGGAAGTGAAAGGGCGGAAAGAGTAACAACAACTTAATCTACCTACACAATTGTTGTTGTTATTTTCTGTTTTGTTATTTTGTGCTGTTTTTTTTTTTGAAATGGATTATGCAAAAAACAGGAAAGAACGTGAGAATTTTTGGTGTTTTCTTCTTCCACTTCCACTTCCAATTCTTGTTTTGTATTTCATTTTGTATTTTGGCGCTTACCGTTTTGTGTTAACGGGGTGAAGGTAGAAAACTTTGAGCCGAGGAAAAATGAGTAAGAGTGATAAGAGGAATTTTAAAGAGAGAGAAATGGGTGGAAGGATTATTAAAGGATTTTGGTTAAGTAAATTGTACACAGCAAATAGGGGCAGGTATGGGAGGGCTAGGTAAGATAGAAACGATAAAATGTTTGTTTTTCTTTTTCGGAAAATAATCTGAAATTTAAATAAATGCTGTATAATTGTTAGGTTTTTAAGTTTGGTTGAACAAAAAAATGGCGAGTAGGTATGGAAATGAAGATGAAGATGAAAAAATATCATAGAAATAATTATTGTCTTATTCTTGGATCAAATAGGATTTTGAAAATATAACTGTAAAGTAAAATGAGCCGATATAATATAAAAAAATAAGAGATACTGGAAGAGGTTCAGTTTTGTGGGTAAATGCTGAAGTATGAAGAGATGAAACAAAGAGAAATAAATTCAAATTCGTTCATATATTTAAAGATTAGTGGTTTTTGTGTTGGAAAAATCAAGAAGAAATAACGATAATAAAATTATATACATGTAGAATAGAGAAAGATAGAGAATGGGTAATTAAACAAAATTTTATAAACAATTTAATTTCAAGGGTTCTGAAATGAAAGATATTAAATCCTTTATCTCATTCTTCTATGCTTTTCCTACCATTTTGTTAATGTTCAAATATTAAACGATGAAAAACATGGTTTTCTTATCAAAATTATTTTGGTTTTTTTTTTATTTAAATTGTTATCTTTTAACAATATTGTTTCTTAGTCTCTTGTTGCTATTTAACTATCTATCTATATTCATCGGGTGTCAAGAATTAACACAGTAAAATCCTCATTTCAATTTTAAACATAATTAATCATTATTCACATAAATATCAGCATGCTAGTGTTTTCCTTGGCTTACAGTGAAGTGACTCTTAGTTTTATTATAAGGAAAATATATGTTCACTAATATTTTTGTCTGCGATTATTCTCATTTATGTTTATCTATGCACACGGGTAAGACACATTGTATTTAAACCTGTCGCATCTGTCTCAATGGTATGACGTAATGAAAATTAAAGTCTGTTAACTTATTTTGCGTTTTTTTTATTTTAGTTTTTTTCAGTTTTAAAAGTAAAAATCCTCTACCAATTATGGGATATTCGTGGGTAGATCATCCTCTTCTTCTCTCATTGATTCGACCCAAAGAATAGAATACGTCAAAAAAATCTAATTATTTGAATAAATTTCAATATCATGGGAAAAAAAATCATAAAAAAATTACAAAAAAATTAAAGAAAAATTGATTATTTTGCGATAAGCTGCTGTTTCTTTTTTGCTTCGCTTTTATTTATATATTGGCTTTTTTGTTTATGGATTTTAGTCGCGCGATCTGCGATGCACAAAATTTGCAATTTCATATGAGTGTGTGCGTGTTTGTCTGTTTATCTGTCTGACTGTCTACGCTGTTTCTGTTTGCTAAAAATATTAATTTTTAATTTTATTTATTTATTTTTTATGATTGGGTTTTTTTTATTTTTGTTTGCTTGCTTGTCTGGAGAATTTTTTCTTCGTGCTGTGATTGTTGTTTGTTCCTGCTCGTTTGGTTTGATGTGCCTTTTCCTCCAATCTTTTCTTCTTTTTTTCACTTTTTTTTTTCGGTTAAATTGAAAAGTTTTTCTTGTGGTCTTTTCTTTTGGTTTTCTTTTGGTTGAATGTTTGTTTAGAGAAAGAGGTGTAAAGTATTTTTAGATGGATATAGGTAAGTGCTTTTTTGAGGAGGGAAATGGGTTTTGATGATTTTAGCTATTGGTTGATACAAAGATTGTTTGGTTTTTGTTTGAATTCAGTAGTGTATGCGGTTTCAATTTCTAGGTCAACTTTTACATATTATCCCATATGGAATTACATAGAATATTTTCTTGATATTTATTTTTACTTTCGTTCCATTTTTATCCCTTTTTCACCCATTCCAATTCATCAGTGGGGAAAGGGCAGGTGGGCAAATGATAATAGATCATATTCGTTTTAATGTTAGTGAATTTTGATAGATAAAATGGGGAATCGAAGGGATAGGGATTGACAAAAAAACACACATGTATTTTATTACAAAAAACGACTAAAATTATATTTCATGGTCATTTAGTCCTCTTTTTTTGTCTTTTATCTTTTGCTTCTTCTAGTTCTTTTATTTTTTAAAAAAATAATCGATTATAGTTTCTCTCTCGATCAGTTTTTCTTGTATTTCCATTATTATTAGTTTTTATATTGTTGTTGTTTTGCTGTCCAAGAAACAAAATTCACCAAACAAAATTATGTTTAGAGAAAAAAAAACCTTACATAAAATCTAAATCAAACACATGCCAAAATGTGAAAAAAAAACATTTTTTTTTTTTGCTTTTTGCTCACTCTCTCTCTATACTATATTAAAACTAACGTTCCCAACATGCAATTTTTAAATTGCAATTCATGCAGTTTTTGTATAGTTATGTTAGATCGAGAAAAACGTAATGTTAGAAAGAGTAAGACATAGAGACAAAATCCAAAAGAAAGATTTTAATCTTTTTTCTTTCATCCAAAAAGTGAATTTTTTTTATGATTTTACCCAGTTTTTTTCTTGTATTTTAGCCCATTCACACATTTTTAGTTGTGTGTTGAATGTTTTGCACATTTTATAACAGGGTGTGGTGGTCTAATACTATTTCTTACATTTGATCAGACTTTATATACAGTGAAACTTCACTTAATACGATCTTTCGGTTATAACGAACTTTTCTGAAGGTCCCGTTTTAATTTGTATCTTGGCAATGATTCGGTTATAATTATCTTTCGGTTATAACGAACTTTTTTTTTGGTCCCTTGAAGTTCGTTATAACCGAGTTTCACTGTATGTAACAAAACTTAGCTTTTTATTTTTGTTGTATTTCAGAATTTCATTCAATTTTTTTTTCGTAATTCTTTAAAAGATAAAATACAAAATAAATAAAAACAAACGTTAGCCGAATTTTTACCAAATAGAAAATAAAACAGAGAATATCATGCATTTGGCAAATTTAAAAGAAAACAATTGTACACAAACACATGAACACAACTAAATGAAAGAAAGAGACAACTAAAAATAAATATATATACAAATGTATATAGTTACATATATAGTTATGTTTAAAGAGGTTTTTAGCTTAGGGTGGGGGAAGGAAGGGTACCAGAACAGAAGTTGGAAACTCTTTCTGTATATAGAAGAAAAATAAATGTAGTGGAACCAGAAAGATTAAAGGAACATCCAAAAGTAAAATTCTTCTATATTTTTTTTCAAACAAAAATTTGATATTCAAATTTGTTTTTTCTCTTATTTATAATTACCCTAAGTCAAAATGACAATTTTATATTTTTATGACAGAAAACACAACTTAGTCAGAAGCACCCTTTATTTCTTGTTAGATCTTTCATCTGTGTGGCTTTTTAATCTTTATTTATATGCATGAATGTGTGTATTTACGAGTGTGTGAACATGTGTATGCAAATTGTTTGAATGTGTTTATTTAATTTTAATAATTTAAAAATGGATGATGTAATTGTGCGAAATCAATCGTTTTTGTTATTATTTTTTTTACTTCTTCTTCATTAAGCTGACTTATAGTTGCCATTTTTTTTGTCATCTTTTTATTTTTTTCCTACAACAGAATAACCGAATGACATTCATTTCTATACGTTTTTTTCTAAATATGATCGCAATGCCCTCTCGCCTCCATTGATTCATTCATCATCGATTAATACGAAATACAAATAATAAAAATGCTCTTTTTATAATAATCAAAAAACGATAAATTGAATGTGTTTAATGAAAATACAAATAATTTATATATTTCAGATTTGCTTCTTTGCTATATTCAGAAATTACAATTGTAAATTATCTTTAACAAACAAAAAACACCAAATCATATGAATTCATGACAAATTTACAGTCCAATAATCCAAAATTAAGTTCAAGTTCTAGATCAATATATATCATCCTATTAGTAATTTATTAAATTTAATAAATAAAATTAGTTTTTTTTTCTAAATAAAAAATAAATACATAAATTAATTTTGTTCTTTCTTTTCGCAGGTAAGTGCTAAAAAATAGCAAACAAGTGAATTGTATAGGGAGTGGGATAAATAGAGGACGCAACAATTATAGGTTATATCACAATATTTTTTTAATTCATGTTACGGATATTGTGAGCATGAAGCTGAAGCAAGGTAAAATATAATTTAAATTCAAAATATTTCACGTAAAATTAATTCTAAAATATGACTTTAATTGAAAACCAAATATCACTTTACCTACTCTGGATAAAATCTAATTATTCTATGAAAATATAGAATGTACATGGAGTGTGTGATAAGGTTCCATCAACAGGTAGTTAAACTTTATTTTTCGATCCCAAGCAACACTGGTAATGAATTGCAAGCTCATTTGGGATCAATTATTTACCATCCGAGTGGGAAAATATTTAAGCATCAATCATGAATGATTTTATCGACATTAGTCTTGTGGAATAGATTTTTCAAGTGACGTCACAAAATATAAAAATAAAATAGTGATGATTGTATCAGACAAAATGACGTCATTATTAAATTCTTACGAATTTCACTTCACTTCTATTCGTTGTGAGGAAGCAGAAAATAATTGAAGAAGGAATTCTTTTTTTTTTGTCGTGTTTTGTAAAAATAAAATTTATATTTAATATTATATTAGTAACACTATTCTTATAATGTGATTAGCGTCTTATATATTCGATGTCTTATTTTACTCCCCACATCACTTTACTCTTCCTTCATTTACTCACTTGTCATATTTTAATTAAGAGTCGAATTGGAATAAACGATTTACTTTTTTAATTATTTGTGCATTATTAAATGCTGTTTGTTACTATTTGAATTTTATTACTAAAAAATAAATATTTTACAACTAGAAAGTGTAAGACGAATAATTTTGATTCATATTATACAGTTAAATATCAATTACAGAAAATGTAGAATAATTTAATTCTCCACTAACTGAGGATAATAAGTACATGTAATATCTACAAAAAAAAAATCCAATTTAAATCCATATAAAATTGCAACTTTATGCTATGTTTTTTTATTTTTATTTAAGAGAATTATAATAAATAATAATCCTAATTCAATACTATTTATTTAATATTTACCCACAAATCAAGCATACACCTACTTTATTATGCTAGAGTTAGTCTTTAATTTTTTTTCACTTTATAATATTTTTGATTTTGTTGCTGTAATTTTTAATGACTACTAGTAAACCTTACTTTGGAATGAATTTACGATTAATTATAATAGAAATATCACAGCTTCTGCGGCTGCATGATGATGAGTAAGAAGAAGAGTAAAAAGAAAAAAATCGAAAAGGTTTGTGTTTTTGTTTTTATTTGAAAAATAAGAAGTAATTCTTTTGATCTCTTTTTGCGCTTGCTATCTTTTATTCTTTATGATGATGCATGATGATTGTTGCATGACAGGAATGGAAGATGACGAAATTCAAATCATCATCAGCGTTTTTTTTTAAACAAAAACAAAACATTCACAAATGAAGTAATAAAAAACCAAAAAACTACAAGAGCTTCTGTTTGTGTAAAAATTGTGTCACTTTGTTATTCCTCAAAAAACATAAAAAACTAAAAACAGAAGAAGAAAAAAGCAAAAAGAATTCTTGTGCAAAAATGCAATACAAAAAATTGTCTACCGGCTGGCTGTTTTTTTTTGTACTCTGTTGTTTATGACGTCACATTTTTATATTTTATTTTTGTTGCTGTTTCTGTTTTATTTTTTTATAAATAAAAGAAGCAATTATTTTGTTTTTCAGTTTTTTCGTTTTTTTTTTTTATAAAATTAAATGAAAAACACATTTGTAAAACAAGAGAATAATATTAATTCTGAGATATAAAAGATTTTGACAAAATGACAAAATAACAAAAAACACAACGAAATGATTACAATTTTTAAAAATCTCAAATTTCAGTTCTTCGATTCTTCTTTCACCCTCCCAGCTATCCCCCTCAATACATCTCTTCCAACAACTATCTTCAATTAAATTAAATCAAATAAACGTAAATCGAAAATTAATTCCTCTGCGCATAAAAAAAATGTAGATTCTTTTTTCATAATAAAAAAAAACGTAAACGCGAAAAAAAAAATGATTATAAAATTCGACGAATTTCTTGTAAAAAAATCTTAAAAACTTTTAAAAAAAACTTGACTTTGTTGAAGAAGACGAAGATGGCGGAGGAGGAGGTTGAACAACAAAATTTGAAATAATTTTTCTGATGTTATTGGCCCGACATGACAGACATACAGACAGACAGACAATAATAATAATTATTTGATTTTAACTCTCTCATTCCTTCTTCATGCTCTCTCGTTATATTATACTCTCTTTCTCTGGCTTTATACTGCCCAGTTCCCTCACACTTCTTTCACTTCTTTTCTATTATAAATGATTGCGTTTTTATTAAATTTGCAAAGAAACGATATTCATTGAAGAGAAAAAGAGAAATAAAATTGTATTTATTAGTTTTTCAGTTCGCTTTTGTTTTTTTTTTGCCTCAAATTCCAAACTTTTTAATTTAACAACAACAGCAACCAAAAGAAAAGAAAAAGAAGAAATAAAACTCGATTTATTTGGAATTCTATTTAAAAAGTTTGACTTAATTTTTTTTGTAAATTTCCGAAATTTTATAATTTTTGTTGTTATGTTGTTTTTTTTTGGAAATAATTGTGGAAAGAATAAAATTCACCTGCTTCACAAACTATTTTCAGTTTGAAATTTTTCCTCTTCCTTCTTCCTACTATGATTTTATTGTAGTCTATCTTCCGTTTATCTGCCTCCTCTTAAATGTTATTTTGTTGGCCTATAATTAAATGGTCTCTTCTTTTTATTTTTTTCTTCCGTTTCTTGATTGTTTCTTACAAATATAATTGACTTTAGTAAAAAGAAGAAAAGGGAAGAATATGGTCAAATGTTTATATCTGTAATTTTTTCATCTTTTCAGTTTTCGTCTTGTTTTTGGTTGTTGCTTCTGATCCTTAGAATAACATTTTTATTTTAGTTTATAGGAAACCCTGCGGACACTAAAATATTGATCATAGTGTTTTTATTGTTGTTTTCTGTACAGTGGTGTCTGATGGTGCCTGGTGCATCTACATCTGTTCTTTAGTCCTTTATTCATTTCTAATTTATTTTTTTCTATTTTATTCCTTGAAAAACACTAACGTTTTTTTATAACAAAAATGCATTCGTTGTTTCAAGCATACATATTATAGAATTATGTTGTTCTTCATTTTCTTCCTCTTTTTTGCTTTTTTTCCTTCATGTCTAAGTTATTCGAAAGCTAACTATTAAGAATAAGAAGAAAGCTACATAAATGAAAATTGAAATTTAAAATAAATAATTTTCTTTCTATATTTCAAAAAAAATTGTCAAATTATTTATGATTCGATTGAAAAAAAGAATTCATGGAGACAACTTGGAATTGGAAGAAGATAAATTGAGATGAAAAAAAAAAATATTATAAGAAGCCAAAGCAATGGTGGTTTAAAAAGAATTAATATTATATAGAATTTAAAAGTTTTAAGAAAAAAAAATACATACGCAGATTTAAGTTAACGCAAAGACTTAAAGACGAAAACTTAAGAATACGAATAAGAATAAGAAGAATAAGTCTATAGAGTTAAGTTGAGTACATTGCATGAGAGATGAAAACTAGATTTTTTTTCACTCTTTATTTATTTATTTTTTTGTTGGAACCAAGGAAGTCATTTTTTCCATAATAAAATATGTTGGATTAGAAAATTTATTTGTGATGTTTGTTTTTTTTTTTTTTTGCAAAAATTTCGCTTTTTTATGGTTCAGTTCTTCATTTAATTTTCTATTAAACCAAATGTTAATTGTTTATTTTTTAAAACGATAATTGGAATTTTTAGCTTTTAAAATTTTGTTGATTCATTGATTTTTCACTCTCAATTTAAATTTTTTTTGTTTTATTTTATAAAACAAAATTTCAAAGAAATAGAAAAATTACAGAATCTAAAAGAATATACAGGAAGTGAATTATATTTGTATAAGTTACAAAATAAAAATATTTCTACTCCCTCAAACATCTGATAATAATGCAAGTGATAAAACTGATTTGATCATTTCTAACGTTTTTACAGGGCACATAGTAAATTATAACCAGAGTATTGAAATTGTTTAATCCATTTTTTATTCTAATCAAAGACACAAAGACCATGGCAGAAAATAAAGAAAAAGAAAAAAGTAATAATAATTTAACCTTGGCTTACCTGTTTTTTTTTATTTTATTTTATTTCTTACATAAAATGCGCATGCCTTTTGAAGTCAGAAAACCAAACAACCAAAGATGAAGAGAAAAATAAAAAATAAAGAAGAAGAAAATATGTTTTAATAGAATTTATAAAAGATGGAAGATAGGTTAGAGTTGTGTTGTTTTTTTCTTTTTGAATTTTGGATTTTTGAAACGAGAATGGAAAAAGAAGACTTATGATGAAGAAGAAGAAGTTTCTGAAGATGGATATTGTTGTTTTTTTTTGTAGTCATCTCTTCTTATTTTAAGTTGTCTTCTTATGTTTTTTTTGTTGTGTTCTGTGTGTGTGGGTTTTCTACTTCTACTTCTTCTTATTCTTCCTTTTTTGTATTGTAGCTACGTTTCGTTTCTTTTTTCGTACTAATGAAATGAAAGAAACGGAGACAAAAAAAAATACATAAATCTTACCGATGTCGTATTTTTTATACAACAAAACAAGAAGAAACAAGTGAATTTTTATCGCTTTTTTGTTGTTGTGGATTGTTGTTTATGTGTTATTTTTAAATCTGGCAACACGATGAATCAAATAATGTTAGGTACATGTACAACGAATAATAACAAAAATAAACAACAATAATAAGAATAAGAATAACATGAAACGAAAGATAATGACGTCATTATGACATAAAATTGTTTTTGACTTCCCTCTACTTACATTTTTACTTCTTTACTTCCAATTTACCAGTTTCCCCAACAAATACAAACATTCAATATCGTATCTTTTTCATTCTATCAATTATTTTATGTTATCCAATTTTAAATCAAAGATAATTTTGTTTTTCTGGATAATTATAACGAAAGAGTTCGACAGATATATTTTCAACAGATTGATTAATACTTAATTAGCAATACACTTATACATAATTACACTGAATTTGGATTGGAGAAAGATCATTTAAACTTATTCGCCAAAAATATACAGACATAAAAATGGCTTTTTCTCTCTTGGTCTGTTCTTAATTTATCCAACATTTCGAATTTTAATCGGAATAATTAGAAACAAAAAAAAAGTTTATCCCATGTAATGATTAACTTCAAATTTTGTATTTTTTTTTATCACTTTCTGTCTCTGCCTATTTTTAAATTATCCATCCAATTCAAAAGTAATGCATTAATTTTTCTTATATTGTCGGGATAGTTAACAAACCCAAAAAAGTGAAAGAAGATGAGAAAATGAGAGAGAAAAAAAATACATATTTTATCCGTAATTTCCGATTGTCATTTATTTGAATTAATGCAAAAGCACAACAGATTAAAATAATGCTTATGAACTTCATTTATTTTACCTACTTTTTTCTCTCTTTGTCTTACTTACTGTTACTCGATAACGTATAAAAATTCAAATATTATTATCTCTTTCATTTTATTGTTTTTTGTTGTTTCTTTACTAATTTTATTTTTGTTGTTGTTGTGTGACATTGAATCGTTCTAAACAATAAATTATGCTAATTTGTTTTTTTCTGAATATTGTTCGCGAACGCGCGGGGACATTCTTTTTTTTTATTATGTATTTTGGGTGAATGTTATTGACTTTGGTTTTTGGTTATGATCGAAAAAGAATTTTTTCCGATTGGTTTTTTTTTGAGTAGTTCGATTAGGCTGAGATGAAATGAGGTGTGTGTTTAATGTGTATATGTGTGTGTGTGTGTGTGTTTGGCTGTGAAGAAGGTGATTATTTTTTTTGTAAATAAAACTTTAAATTCGAACACGAATTGGAATTGAAATTGGAAGAAAAAAAAATTACATAGAATGAAACATAACAAAATTGGCTCTTTTTGTAGTCAATTGAAATTGTTTATGTTTGATTTTGGAATTGGTGTGAGAATTTTGTATTTGAGATAAAATTATGATTAAAAAAAAACACGAAATTCTCCCCACTCGTTATTTATATTCACCATTCCATCAGATTCGTCTCTCACCTTCACAATTTAGTAATGATGTTTTTTTTGTGTTCTGTCTTGTTTTTCTTTTTGTTGTATTTTAATAACAAGGAAATAAAAAAGTTCATTGAGCGTGATTGTTTTTTTTTTGTTGCTGTTGTTATTGCTGCTGCTGGTTTTTTGTGTTGTTTTTTCTTCCTCTCGGTCAACTATTTTGATGTAGTGACGTCACTACGCACATATTATTTATTACTTTTTCGTTCTGTGTTTTTGAACCACCAACAGCAATGAAAATTTGCAAAACAAATATTTGGAAGAATGACGTTACGTCATTTTATGCGTTGGTTGTTGCTTTAATATTTTTTCAATATTAAAACAGAAAAATATATATGTGTGTGTTTGTGCGTGTTTGCGCGTGTGTAAAACGCAGCACGCACAGAATAATGATATTAAATTTCATGATATTTCATTTTTTCTTCTTTTCTATTCAAATTTGTCACACGAAGTATCATGTTTTAAACTCTCTTCTCCTTCACCCCTTAGCCCGTTCTAACACAATCTTTTACAACTCATCCTCCTCTCTTTTATTATTAATTTTAAGTTTTTCCTTTTGCTTTGTTTTTGTGTTTAATAATTTCCTTTTCTTCATTTTCCTGTATGAGAAATATGAAAGCAGAGCGCAAGAGAATTAAATGAGTTTTGGTGGGTGGTTGGGTATTTTATGTTGACAATTCAACATTGGAGATAAAGAAGAAAGTATAGTGGGGGTCGTTATTCGATAGAAATTTTGGCTAAAAGTAAATTCTCTTTTATGCCGTGTGCTGACTTTATTTATTATATTTTATTGCTTCTTTTGTCGTCCAAAAGTCGAAACTAAAAGGAGAAAAAAACAGAATGAAGAATAATTGGAAGTAAAAGGGGTAGTTTTTTCTTTTCGGTGGAATTTCTATTCTATAAATAAATTCCAAAAGGACACAATTTATTTTATTGTTGTTGTTTCTTTTTCTGTTTCTCTATTTGGTAGAAAGGTAAAGGTCATGTCATGTCATATTTAACCCCGTTATAAAATACGGTGTTTCTTTTAGATGGGGTTATATTATGAAATGAAAGAGGAAAAGAGAGCAATAGAGTTAAGTTATTTGGTGTAGATAAATGGGTGCGCCCCTACCAATTATTTTGTAATAAAAACCTTTTTTCTATTGTTTCTTTCATCTTTATTTGGTTCTTCTGGTCAATGTCACAACGGATCAACAGAGAATATATAAAAGCATAAGAAAATAAAGGGAAAACCAACGAAAATATTTATAGAGCATTTTTGTTGCCAATTTTTTCATAAAAAACCAGAGAGAATTCTTTTATTTGTTGAGATATGTATTTTTTTAGTATGAAGATACATCAACCCCTTCTAGTCCCTTCAACATTTTATTATTGTGTCTTTGTTGTAATCCGATTATATTAAGGTTTTTAAAAATGATTGTAAAAGAAAATATCTGCTTTTTGTTCTTATGTTTTTGAATAGTGAAATGCATTTAAATCAGATCAAAATATTTGTGTATGTTTTGGTTTTCTCTAATTCTTCTCTCATCAGGTCATCGTTATGTAATGGTTTTTAATGTTAATTATTATTTCTTCATAAATGTTGTTTATGAATGAGACACTATTATCATCTTACAATTGTAAAGGGGAATATTTGATCTACTGTTTTAATTGAACTAAAATAATATTTTTTAAATGAACCGGAGTTTAAAAAGTTTAGACCAAAGAAGTTTAATATAAATACATATATCCAAAGTAATTTGATGCATAATTTGTCTTTTCATTCCTTTACTTTCTAAAGAACATAACCCAACATAACATAACATAACATAACATAACATAACATAACATAACATAACATAACATAACATAACATAACATAACATAACATAACATAACATAACATAACATAACATAACATAACATAACATAACATAACATAACATAACATAACATAACATAACATAACATAACATAACATAACATAACATAACATAACATAACATAACATAACATAACATAACATAACATAACATAACATAACATAACATAACATAACATAACATAACATAACATAACATAACATAACATAACATAACATAACATAACATAACATAACATAACATAGCATAACATAACATAACATAACAAAACATAACAAAACATAACATAACATAACATAACATAACATACATTAACATAACATAACGTAAGTTTATATGAAAATGAAAATGTAAAATTTAAGTAAAGTTAATCAATCATTTATGACTTGACTTACTATTATGATGATGATGGTGATGATGATGGTAAAAAAATACAGAAATATGAAGAGAGAATCGGGGTTGATTTTTTTCCATAAATGTATAGAAAAATAAATGGGCAACGGAACAGAAGCAAAAGGAAAAAGAAGAAGAGACCATTTTTCTTTCTTTTCTAAACAACCAACCCCAACCCGTATAATATGTGATATGCGTGTGTATGTTTGTAATCTGTGTGTAAATATTTTTCTAGTAAAAAAAACTTAGAAATGAAAAATTGGAAAATGCGAGGAAAGAATGGAATAGAAAAAAAAAACTAGAAATAGAAATTCAAAATGGCCGATAAACGACCACTATATTATAATATGATGGGAACTTCTCACAAATTATTAGAAAAAGGAAAATCGAAACAAATGTGATCAGTGAGTGAGAAAATAAATGCACAGAGGCGTCGAATGAGAATTTTTTATTCTTCTTCTTTTGGATAAAATTACAACTTTGTTTGTTTTTTTTTTTTGTTTCTTTAACTGACACGCGTTAATCCAAAAATAATACTAACACCAAAAAGTCGTTAAATAAATTTAAAAAAAAATGAATAAAAAAAACCCTTCAATTTAATCAGCTATTATCTACAACTTCTTCTTCGGCTTATTTATTAATTGAACAGAACAAAATGAATTTATTTTATCCAGAAGAAGAAAAAGATAAATATTAAAAATTGTATTGAAGCTTTTGTTGTAGTTGTTGTTAGTTTTGTATTAGGATTTGGATTCTTCTTTTTTTTATATTTGATTTTTCTTCATAAAAAATTACAGAAAATAAGAAAAAAAATTGTAAGAATCTAAAAAAGGTGGACAACCAACTAAAATTATGTACTACTATGAAACGTCCATTAAAACAAAAAATTTAATGCAACAACAACAAAATGAATACTCCTACACCTACACCGCCTAATAACTTAAACTTAAATAAAAAAAAATTACTTTGTTTAAACACTCTTAATCTCTCTCTCTCTCTCTCTCAATCTCTCTCATATTCTAATAACTCCTTCTCTGTCTTTTCTACTTTATTCTATTTTTTATTTTCGTGTAGATTTTTGACACTGACACTGACTTTTTAAACAAAATTTTTTCTTTAAGAAACGCGCTTTTCAAAAAAAAATAACACAAAAATTAGATTGGCAATGGGAAGTCTGCTTTGTTGTTTTTTCCTTCTTTTATATTTTTTAAAATGTTAAAAAATTATATTAAATGGACGCCTCTTGTGTGATCTGTCAAAAAACAGAAAAAAACTATTAAACCAAGCAACAAAAATAACATTTGAAAAAGATCTATGTACATGAATTGTGTGTGTGTACCTTTTTTCCTCAAAATGTCTTCAAAGACTCAAAATTTTAAAATAAAAAAATAATTTTAGATTTTAGAGAAAAAACGTCAAATTAGACAGAAAAGAAACAAAATGAAAAAACTAAATTCAGATTTTGATTGACAACTAATTGACGAATTACACTCTTTTTTTTCTTCGTTATTCTTTTATCTCTTTCTTTCTCATTAGTTTTTAAATTAACATTTCAGTGTTTTTATTTTATAAAACTTGTTAGAACGAGACATGGTATACGAATAATGTAAATGTAAAAGATTATATAAAAAAAATATTTTGTTTTATTTTACAAGGTTAAAATAAATTCAACACTTTTTTTTCTTTTTGTTCTCATTTTGTGTGCGAATGGAATAGAAATATTCATGTGTGCTATGTTTTTTTTTATTATGTATCAAAAATATTTCTGATATTCAATTTTTTTATGTTTTGTTTTTTTTTTTATTAAAAGCAAAAATCCATCATTTTTGTGTATAAATTTCTAAGCCATTGGTGAAAAGAAAATGAACCAACCGCAAAATACATACATAATATTTATTAGAGCTCCATTTTTTCTCACTTTCTCGGCCTCTGTTATTTTCACTCTTTTTATTATTGTTTCCCTTTCTTATGATTTTTTTTAACACATTCGCATTGTTTCATTTTTTTCTCATTTTGACGTATTTTTACTTCTTTCCCTCTTGTCATCGATCATCCGTAACATTAAAAACAACACCAACAACTCGTCATATTTAGTTTAGTTTTTTTGCGGAATGTGGAGAGAAGCAGAGAAGTAAAATTATATATTTAGAAAAGGAAGTTGCACTACTTTATTTTATTCCACAGTGTGTGTAGCGTGTATATGGTATAAGATGTGAGGCTATTTCATAGGTTTGCATTTTGCTATATTGTATGACGTCATTGATGTGTGTAAAATCTATAATTACTACAAAAAATAAAACACATAAATTTCATTTGGTGAGAAATATTTATTTTAACAGGGCGCTCCTTCAAAATATTACCACCCTTGAATCGGATTTATCTCCTTCATTTTGAAATTTTTTAATTTAATAAAGAAAAAAGTATAGAGATAAGACTCGGAAAGAAAAAGACATGACGTACAATACTCCACACTTGCAATTGAATTAAATTCTTACTCTGCTCACCCGCACCACCTGTTTTTCTTTAAATGTGTCAAATTAATGACTTATCGATTTCTCTCATTTCTTAGAATAAGAAATGTGTTTTTTTTTTGTTAAACTTGTTGATTCACTTTTGGTACATCCTGTTTTCTTATTTTTTTTTCTTAGATTATTATTTTTTTTTTTGTTTATTAATTTTTTTTTTTTTTTCTCTTTTTTATTGAGTTTTCATTTTATTCTTAATTCTTTCTTCGATCTTCCTTTACAAAAATTAAAAGAAAAAAATAGGGGAAAAAACAACAGCAGTCACAACTTACAGAAGAGCAACCCTCAAAAAAGGGAAAAACTATTATAAAATACATTCATCAAAAGTAATACAAAGAATGCACAAACTCCATATACACCAATGCATATTTCTATCAACATAATAAATATTGAAAGAGAATGGCTAGATTATAAGGATAGAAGAGGATAGCCATAGGGAATTTGAGTTGAATCAGCAACAGGGGAATAAAAATAACAAAATTCTAAATGCATTCTGTTTCCACTATTTCTAATGTTTATGTTTCTAATCCAACATATGGAGGCATATATGCATATACGACGGATTCACGTCATTTGACATTGCTGCTCTTGTTGCTGTTTAGGTTTTCTTTGTGATTATTGATGCGCTAATGTTTATGTGCATGGTTTACATTATATGTTAAATGTATCATTGCATTTGCAGTAGGTTCATATATTATTTATACTATTTTGATACTATTTTATTATTAGTCGTTATTTAATAATAAATAACAAAGAAATTATTTATAAATAGAAATAAGAATTGGACTGATTTGTGTGTGTTTAAATATCGGAATATATTGGAGTATAGTATTTTATTTGAGCAAAAATGTCAAAAGCCATGAAAAAATTTAATATTCAATATACAGAAAAAGAAACAATTTTAATTAATTAATTTGAATTATTTGAATTAATCCAAAAAAAAAATACATAAAAAGAAATATTTAAATTATTTAAAGCCTTTGTTTTCTATAATTTGAAAAATTTATACCAATAACAAACAAAAATCAAAGACATTTTTTTTCTATTCGTAATTTCGTAGAAGAAGCAGTAAAATCGATTGAAGTCCACAATCCGAGTAAAATTTTTATGAATTTAGATTGTTATTTTCTTTATGTGTGTGTGCCTGTACATTTGTAAAATTCAAAAAAATTCCAGACACACAAACAAACAATACAAAATAAATAATATCTTCCTGTAATCTAATCTAAAAATTGGAATTATTTTTTCTGACGTCTCAATTATTTCAAACAAAAAGTGCAATTTTTTTGGGTTCGGTATTTGATTTGGTCATCTAGACTTGCATTTTTATTTGCTATATATTAAAATGAAAACTAAACAAATAAAAATAAAATGTAATCCACACTTTAATATATGTTTGTGTGTTTGTATGACACTTCAGTTTTTATATTATTTTTGTTCTTATTTGTTTGTTTTTTCATGTTATCATCATTGTCATATTAAAAGGTAACACGATTAAATTTTAAAAAAAATTTGGAGGCATTGACATTGAAATCTTTTTGTCTATATTTGATAAGGACTAATTTCATCATCATCAACATCAAATCATCATTAAATGCAGTATATCTGTATTTATATATTTTCTTGTATAATGTGTTTTGTCGTAATGTTTGTATTAAAATTAAATTGATTTTGACAAAATCAGGGTAATGACATTTTCTTATCGATTAATAACAAATAAAAATTTAAAAAAAAACAAAAAATTTATTTGTGTCTAGGCTTTTCAAGTGCACTTTTTCTTTTTGTTATAAATATGTATTTATTTCATCGCTTTCATTGAGGAATTATTGTTTGTGAAGCTCTTGGAGGGGGTTAATGGAAAATTTTCAGATCTAATCTTATGATATTATAAAAATGTGTTATACTTATTCAAAAAAGAATCAATTACAATTACAAAATTGAGAAAAAAGGAATACCTTTTCCGTAAACCCATCTTTTAAAATAAAAATTCACTTACAAATTATCATTTGATTACGCATTCTTTTCTATCGTACATATTTTATTATGGCAGCTCTGTTACTCTTCTGTTTAAAATACGCATACTAACATATTTGCTGTGCGCAACACTACACACAATTACATTTTTCTTGAAACATATTCTTATAAAGTACAATACAAACATAAATATTTCGAATTTATCGTATATTCTATATACGACTGAAAACTACACATTTATAAATTCCAAATCACTGACACAACACAACATTGGAACATTTTGTTTCTTGAATAACCTAACCATTCAATTCAATACAAAAAATTTATATGCACACATTCAAAGATAAAATATTTCATGAACACGAAAGCAAATAGAAACCATATACACATGCAAGAAAAACAAGCGCAAGCGCATTTTATTTCATACCACATATATGAATGCGTCTTCTCTCTTTTTCTTTCCCCCTTTTCATTATTTTTGTTTGTATATAGCATTTAGTATGTGTTTTACCATCGTCTGATGCGGTTAGAAAAAGTGGAAGAAAAAATGTGAAGAAAAAAATAAAAATAAAAGGAAACAAATAAGAAGAACAGAAAAATTGTCGGATTAACGCAAACAAATAAAAAAAACAGTTTTTCTTTCATTTTCATTTGTTTTCTTCCTGTTTTATCGTTTTTGGTCCTTCTTTTTATTAATAAAAGATAATTAAAATTAAGGGAAATTTGTGTGTTTGCTTTCATTTTCGTTTTTAAATAAATAAAAGAAAATAGTGTATTTTGTTTTGTGCTTTAAAGAAAAGTGTTTTCGTAAAATAAAAAAACGAAAGTTTAAATTCTCAAATTAAAGATATTTGAAGGAAATAATAAGAATAAAAGAAAAAAGTTACGTTTTCCCGGTGTTTTTTCTCCTAACCGAAAGAACATTTTTCTTTTATTTAATGGTTAATTATTGAGAAGAATAAAATTTAGAAATAAGAAAAATATTCTCCTTTGTTTTTAGTTTTCAAAAGTTCTTTTATATTGAATTTTCCGTGTTTTTCTTTTTGTCTCTTATCTGTGATAAACTTTTTCTGTGCTCCTTGAGAACATTTTTTGTGATTATTTTCTTTTTTAATGGAAATGAGGAAATGATGAAAAATTAAATGATTTAAAAAGGAATAAAAATAGATAGGAAAAATGTGCAATAAAATAATTCTTATAGCCACCCACACACCTTGAGCGAGATTTTCCCTTTTTAATGGAAGAAAAAAATGTTTTAAACGGATTAAAAGAGAAAATGAAAATTTAAATGAAAATAAAAAATTAATAAACTTTCTGTTGTAGTTGTTAGTTGTTGTAAAAGAAAATTTGTGAAAAACGGCCGCGCGCGGACAACAACGCCGGCGACTTTTTTTTATAAAAAGTAAAAACATTTTTTCTTTTATTTTTGGATTTTTCTTCTTCTTTCTTTTCTTAATTTCAGTTGTTGTTTTTGGGATTAAAAATAAAAATAGAAAAACAGAAGTAGAAAAAGAAAAGAAAATAAACGAGAGAATTTTCTCTTTTCGTGACTTTGAGCCGGTAGTGGAAGGATTGCAATAATTTTTTTTATCGAAGGATAAAAGATAGGAATTAGGAAATAATCGAGAAACAAAAATATTAAAAAATATGTTTTCAACAGATTTAAATGTAAATGAACAGACTGAAATTTATGTATTCCAATTATGTATATTATGTATAATTAAAAAATTTAAAGCAAAATCTCCGTTTATAATGAAATGACTATTTTTCTTTTTCTATTTAGTAACATAATCTTTCAGTTTAAAATGTTTATTTTCAATTGTCACATTTTTATGATAATAAATTTATAACCTTTATAACTGACCTTGAGTCTTTCTGTTTAATAAATATACAGTTATAATCTGTCTAAGACGACCAATAATTCAAGATTTCACTATAATTTCCAGTATATATTATCTGAATGCAATATGAAAAAAAATCCATCTGCATGATGGCTTCGGTATTTTTATTGTTACATGTAAGTGTTTCATCCCCCACACTTTAACCCCTCGCTCAAGTGTTGTTTATTAATTAAATATGAAAACAAAAAATTTATATATGTATGTATATCGGTATATTTTTTTTTTGTTCTTTTCCCCTCGTGTGTCACGTCTTTTATCATTTTAATTCTTCGCCCAAAAAAAATTGTAGAAAAAAGACTAGAAGAAACAAATTGGCTGTGTTATTTATGTGAAAGAAACAAAAAAAAGATATTAGTAGAAAGGAAAAAGATGGATGGAATAAAATACAGAAATCTAATTTTATTTATTATAAGAAATGGAAAATTAAAGAAATAAAGGACAACATACAAAAAAACAAAAACAGTTTTCTACTTTTTTCTTAATTATTGTAATCTATTTGAAATTGATAATAGACAGAATAAAAGAACAATATAAAATGAATACTATTTACGTGTGTGTGTTTGTTGTGTATCTTGCCAGTTGAGTATGCATGGGTGTTGTGTAATACAATATCTTTATTTACAATGGATGTGTGTTGTGTGCATATGTATTTTTCTCATTTATTTTTTTTTGTCGCATGGCAATTTAAAGCGCATGTGTCGGTTAGGCTTCGGTGGCGGCCTTTAAATTTCAAATTGAATGTCATTGTGCGGTGCGTGTACATTTGTATTAAAATTGTAGATTCTTATATATATATATATATATATATTTATATATATTTATTTATTTATTTGCTTGGTTCGATGTTTGTGTGTGTATAGATGTGGGATTGATGAGGTTGTTTGGTAAAAAAAAGGGGAAACTGGAGTTAGAATGGAGGATTCTAGGATAACATGTTTTAATTTATACATTTTAATGTATGTATTGAATGAAATTCAAGCAGGAAAATTAAAAAAATATCATTATGATTGGTGATAAATAATTGGAAAATTGTTAAGTCTCTTACTTCATCCGATTTTAAATAGAGTTTTTCACTTGATTCATTTTGTTATTTTATTGAAATTTGTGGTTTATTTGTCACCATCATACCACATAACGCTTGTTCTCCTCACATCCCTCATTCGTTTTGTCACATCTCCCATCTTATTCAAATATTATTTTCTTATTATTATTGTTAGGTTATTATATACATAATAATATGTGTGTTTTTTTTTTGTAAATGCAATTATATGTACTCTGTATTTTTTTTATCAAAAAAATAGACAGAGGGAGAAAGATAAAATGGAATAGAATAGAATAATATAGTAAGCTTATCGTTAACCGATATCATAGGCAATGGGAGATTATGTCAAGTTAAAGATGGCCTACTTTATTTTTTTTAATATTTTGTTTTGTTTTATTATTTTTTCTTTTTTTTTGGTAATAAAGTAATAAAATTTTAATAAAAAAACAAGGAAAACAAAACAGTGTGTCACAATGTCTGAATGTTTAAAAATTTATCGTGTTGTAAGTACGTGTTTAATTCAAATGGGAAATTACTAAGGAAGTTTCAAATTAAATGATAAATGTGAGATTCGTCCTCAACGATTCCTTTTGAATTATAATGGAATGCGTTATTTCCTTATCTTATCATTTGATTTTTATTATTTCTTTGTTTTATTTAAGTTGGGACTCTCTTAAAAATGGTTTTTTGAATAGTATGTACGGAAGGCAAAAATACAAAAATCATTAAACTTACTTAATTTACTTTTTTTTTCTTTTTACTTTTTAATATTCTTCTTTTATTTAATTTAGCCTTTAGCCATGACACTATTTTATTATATTATGATTAAAAAAAGAAGAGTAAAAGTGCGGAGGTGTAAGAGGAGAGAAGAGAAAAATTCACTTTATCGCACATTTGACACTGACATCAATCGTTGTTGTTTTGTCGACGACATCTTCTTTTTTTTATCGTAATCATTTTCGTGTGTTAAATGCGGAAAAGAGACAAATAGATGATGTCATCAGTATCGTCGTTGTTGCCGTCGTTTCATTTTCAATGTTGAATAATATAAAATGCGTGACCGGCGTCGTTCTCATAAAAGAAAACTTCCGATAATATTTTTGTATTGTGTATGTGTCCGTGGAAAAACTAATTTTCTGTGATGATTATAGAAAAGTATTTTTCTAAAAAAAAAAAATAAACAAATTTTCGTGTTTCATAAAATAAAAAAGACAGAAAAAAAAATGGGAAGAAGAAGAAATTTTTTTTCCTACGTTTGAACTCGAAATGTCGGCGAACTTTTAGAGGACACACAAAATTTATTCTCTCTTCTCTCTCTCTCTTGAAAAGAGAAAAATTCGTAAAAAACCAACTCTCTCTCTAAATATCATTTATATCTCTCTCTCTTTTGCTAATCACTCTTAAACTTGTTTACATATTTGAATAATTTTTTTTCTTCTCTATTTAGAGTGTGTGTATTGTAATATTTTGTGTAATTGTGTGTGTGAGATAATTATTTTTTGTTTCTGTATGTATTATGAATGGATGTATTGTGTATAACGAATGAGAGAGTGAGTGAGTGGTCAAGATATTTTGGTTCGTTCAACTGAAAAACAATATTGACTTGACCGTCGGTCAAATGGACCCGCACGCCTGATCAAAACTTATCTCTTTCTCTTTTTTTTATTTAAAATCCACTCTCTCTTTCTGTCTCATTTTTTTTCACCTGATTTTTTTTCTGTTTGAATTTTTTTCATTCAATAGACAAAATTATGGATCGTGTTGTGTGTTTTTTTGTTGATATTTTTATTTAAGTTGGAGTTTTTTTTTATTTAATTTTTTTTCAAATATTTAGGAGATTCTGTGGTTTTCTTCTATGTTTTTGTCAATAAAAAAAAGAAGCGAGAATTCTAAATTACAATATCAAGTTCAAAGCATATATAATAATAATTTTCATACGTATTTTCATTATAAAAGCAAAATCAAATTGTTCCTCTTCTATAACTACTTTTTCTTTTATAGATGGAATATAATTTTCCAATGAAAAATCAAAAATTTAAAAGAAAATAAGTATTGAGATAATTTTAATTAAAGTTAAAATTAAAAGCAAAAAAAAAAATTTTAAAAAAACGATGAAGGTTTTTGAGTGCTGAATAACAATATCAACAAAAAATGTGTTTCTTTGATTCAATTATGTTTCACCTATACAATGTGAAGTTGTTACATTTATTATAATTTTTTTTTATATAAAAATACAAAAATAAAACGGAAAGTACAAAAAATAATTAGAAATTAAAAATACAGAACAAGAAAAATAAATTGTTAAGGTTTCTCCTTTTTAATCGAAAAGAAAAAGAGAGAAAATACATTTTTTTTATAAATAAAAAAAACTTTAAAATTAACTAAAGTGAAAATTGGAAAATAAAAATTAAAAAGTGAAAAAGAAAAAAAAAACATGTAAATAAGAATATAATCGAACATAAGTACATACATTTTCTATTTTCCTTTGTTTTCGTTATGTTTTTCTTTATGAAAACACAAATAAAAAATTGACAATAAAAAATTAATTAATCTATATTTTTTTTATTATAATTAATTAAAATAAAAAACAATTTTAATCAAAATGATGAAACGTCGTTGGTCAAATAATGGTGGTTTTGCATTACGTATGCTTGAAGAAAGTTCGAGTGAAGTAACATCATCATCAGCTGGTCTTGTAATGTCACCTGGTGGTGGTATTACAATGTCACCAACATCATTAGGTTCACCTGAATATGGTGAACTTGAATTATGGCCTTATGAAGATAATCAATATAATAACAATAATAACAATAATAATAATCACAGTCATCATAATCATCATGGTGTTATAACAGTTGGTAATGGACAAGTATGTTTACCACAACAAACAACTGTTCTACCGTCAATGACAAATAATAATAATAACAATAATAATAATAATAATATAAATCATACACCTAGAAGTGAATCAGCGAATTCAATATCATCAGGTATCTACATTTTTATATTTGATTTTATTTTTGTACACTATTTTTTATGATTTTTACAAAAATTTTTTATATTATAAGTTACTAAAAATATTATGAATTTAATTACATATTACGTAAAAAATTCGTTGATGTGTACACAACAGAAAAAGTTTTGATATAAATAAAAATTGAATACCTAACTAATAACTAAATTGTTGTCAAGTTCAGCAATAACTTGTTTGTCATTAGAGAAAAGGATATTTTAAAAAAAATGAATAATTTCTTTACCTACCGTAATATTGATTCAATTGTGTATACACATATACCGACTATATGATGGTCAGTAACCCCATATAATTTAATGTATTTGTTTAAAGGTAATTGTCCCTTTTTCATTTTCATAGAGAATATTTCAAATGAGTGATGGATGGTTGTTTTTGTAGGAATATTCCCTCTCATTTTTTTTTAATTAAAACCATTATAAAAAATTCAAGATCGATTCATTTTTTGAATTAAACAGATTTTAAATTTCGTGTTTAATTATCGTCAGTACACAATAAGTAGGTACTTATGCACTTGATATTTAAAGGCTAAGTATTTTTTTTAAATATGTTACAATATTATCTCATTTTTAAGCTGAAGGTCAAATACATCTTTAAAACCAAAATCAAAGTAATGTGTTGTTGTATTATGAAGACATTGAAAATTATTAAATGAAAGTTGGAAGCGTTTATTAAGTTTTTTTTTTTGCATCAAAAAGTATTATCGTGATTGTTCTAACAGTAATTAATCGATTAACAATTGAGGTATTCATTATGATGAGCTTTTGTATTTAGGAAAATTATTTTCAATTACAAATTTTAATTATAAATTTGCAAAATTCAAAAACAAAAACTCAATAAATGTATATAGTAAGTGCTAAAATTTGATTGTATGAATTGATATTTACCGTTAGTGAAAGTACAAAAGAATAGACGCCATATTTATATTATTTTTTTTCCTTCGATTTTGTTTATTTCTTTTCTTTTGTTAAAATTCGATTTTATGTTTTCTGTTTTTTTTTTTTAATTTGAATTCAATTGTTTTGTTATTGTTTTTCTCATTTTTTTCAATTGTTAAGTATATTTCTTTTTTTAGTTTATTTTTGTTTATTTTTTTTGATGACGTTCTTGTTTTTTTTTTTCTGTTTTTTCTTTTTTTCAGTCTTATACCATCAGTTCGATTGTGTAAGACTGAACAAATAAAAACAACAAATCATCAGCACAAACATTTATTTTTTTTTTATTTTTTAGTAAAAACAAAAATAATTCAAACATTAAAAATTTAATGAAACTGCAGAATGCAAAAAATAAAAAAAAAGTTGAATTTTGCTTTTAATTTTTTTGGGGTCAAGTGATAGTAAAAGTTTTTTGATTTTTTTTTTAACTCACTTTTATCTCACTTTTTTTTTCTCTGATTTCATTTTCCAAATTTTTCTTTTGATTTTTGCTCTCTTACTACTCTCTTATTTGTGGTTCTCTTGTCTTGTCTTAATCATATGTTTTTTTTTTCAAAAATTAACATCAAGTATGTTTATATTCATTCTCACTTTGACATCGATATGTTGTAGTTGTTGTTATTTCTTTTTTTTTTAATTTTTTGAAACACGAAACGTTTAAAAGAAAAAAAAGAATTTGGATTACTTTTTTTACTACTTTTCTATGCTAGCGATTTTTTTTTACATACATATACACTTATGCACCCTTATAACTGGTAGTTGAATGAAGATTGTTAAATAAAATGATTGACTTTCTAGATGTGAGAGATGTGGCGAGTGTAGAAATAAATGACAGATACATATGAAGATGTTATTTTTTGTTTAAATTATATTTGTAAGTTTGTAAAAATACAGTTACAGTAAGTGACACACTATATTTTATGTTGCTTAAGAATACATATAAGCATTGTTGTGTAATCGATTTTTTTCATTTTTGTTTTGAATTTAGAGCAAAATAATAAATATGATGGAAATATTAAGGTGAAAGATATAACAATAATTTATTCTGTGTTAATACACATTTAGAGTGAGATAGGTTGTTAATATAAAAGAGAATAATTGAAGGACAATTGTTGGGGGAGAATAGCAACAATAAATATTTGGGGGAACAAATAGAAAATATTTTCTTTAATTTAAGATCAAGAAGCGGCTCATTAAAATAGTTTCATATACAAAACGTTGGAATATTATATATTTTGCGCCCTATTCATTTTTGCTTTCAATTTTTTTTTTTTCATAGAATTTGAATTATTAACTGAAATTTATTCTCTAGTTTTTACTACGATTTACTACTGATTAGATTTTATTTATGAATTAAAATTTTAATTTTGTTGTTATAAAATTTCTCAGAATTTACAATTTTTTTGAATCGCGCGGGTACAAATTTTTGTGGTTTTTTTTTTACTATTCATTATTTTATCAGAATTCATTAAAAACTTTTTCGATTCATAAATAAAAACCATCTGCTGGATTTCAAATTATATACCTTAAAATTTTTTCACTATTAATATGAGATGGGACAATTATTGTCATTGACAAAAATGTTGATGTTGTTATTTGAAGTGCTGTTGAACTTGTAGTAGTCTTCGCCGATGTTGTTATTATTATTGATTTGTGTGGAGTTAAAATATAAAATAAAACAACAATTAAAGAGTTGTTAAATGGTTTTTTCGGTTTTGGTTGGTATGTTGAAAGAATGAAACGACATCAATTTTTTTTAGCCTGTGGCCTAGTTTTTTTTAATTTTACGTTTTTCTTTAGTTTTTTTTTTTACTTAACGTTTTTGAAAAATAATAAAAATATTTAAAAAAAATAAATAAAAATTAAATAAAATAAATAAAAATGTCTCAATTCTACGGTTAAGTGTGTGTGGTCATAAAAATGTTTACATATGGGTGTGTATGTGTGTTATTGATGTGTTTTACGATAAATTAACAAAAAAGTTGTTTTTTCGTTTATTACATTGGTTTTTTTTGTTTGGCTTAACATTAACATTGACATACACACAAACACAAAGTTACATGCATTTGTATACATATAGTCAGAATCAGACATTAGATAAGATACGGCAATTACTCATCTCATGAAGCGAATCCTTTTCCATCCTATTGATGGTGGTTTTTTCTTTTTTTTTTCTTAAAATCGTCGTCATCACAAAGACTCTTTTGTTGTTTCGCTTGTTGAATTTGTTCATCCATTTTGATTGTTTTCTTGGATTTATTTTTTTATTTTATTTATTTTTTAATATCTGATTGCATTTTAATTGTCAATTGTTCTCATTTTTATTCTTTCTTATAGCTAAAATCAAAGAAAAAAAAATTAGCGAATTAGTAGTTCAAGAAGTTTATCTTGTAAATATTTCCTTTTGTTGTTGAATGTTGTATGATGTGTATTTGAAGTTTGAACGTTTCCTACAGAATAGTAATATACACTGTTAAAGGAAGTTGGCACGTGTTGTAATTTATTTTTATTTTGTTGTTGTTTTTATTGTATTATTATGATGATCCCATCAATCTGTATTAATTAGAAACATATTTGTCATTTATTTTAATTAATTAACTAACGTATTAATTAACTTTTTTTTGTTAAATAGAGTGAGCCTTAAGAAAAGACATTTTAATTACTTAGTGTAATAGTTTTTAATTAAAAAAAAATTGTAAAGGAAGAGAGAAAAAATTGTAGAGACTTATCGATGCTGATCGACACTTATCGTGACTTATCGACATTAGATTTTTTTTGATGAGGAAATGACTCAGAGATTAACTTTTGTTCATTTTGGTTATTTCGTTATTAAAAAAAAAACAGATTATTCTACCGAAAACAAAAACAAAACACTTTGAATGTCACGAACTCAAAAGATTTTTGTAGTTTTTTATTTTTCGTTTCGGATTTTTGTAATTAAACTGGATAAGTCGAAGCTCACGATAAAAAAATAAACTAAAAGAACAAAAAAAAAAATGGAAAAAACTTAACCAACCGGCCGTGATTCAACTCACTTTCTTATTTTCTCAACCTGTTTTCTTGTTTGTTACTTTATAATAATAACTCTGCTGCTGCTGGTTGATGTTGCTTTTAAATATTTATCTCTCCCTCTCTCTTTCTCTCTTTAACTCTTTTATAGTGTGTGTTTTTGTTGTGTACAAAAAACAAGAACAAGAACACGAACCAAACAACTCTCAACAAGAACAACTTTTTTGTATAAAATTCATATTTTTTTTCCTATTTTTCATTTTTCAATTTTATTTTTTCTTTCATATATATATATATATATATATATATAGGAGTATATAAACACTGGCACTGACACTGAGAAATACCAGGGTACAAGAACATATATGTTTCTCTTATACGTTTATTCTATAATATCATTCTTTGTATTTTTATTTTATGTTATTTTTTTATAATAAAGATTTAGTCACAATCATCATCTTTTCGCTTCAGAGATCAAGCGAAAATATATAATAATAAAAAAGACGAAGAAGAAGCAAAAAATACATACTTATATAAAAGAAAAAATAAAATGCTGAAATAGAAGAAGAAGTAAGAAGGAAGAAGTAAAAAAAAAAATCTCATGGCTGCCATTAGAAAACAATCAACTTGTAATGACTTCCAGCAATTTTGATGTTATGTATTTTTTCCTACTTTTACCCTTCTCCCACTTCTTCATTTTGATTGTCATTATCATCGTTTGTTTCGTTCCGTTTGGTTTTTTTTCTTTTTCAAAATTATAAAGAAAAAGTGCGGCCATTTTGAATTTTATATCGTTCACGTTCAGTTTTGTTGATGTTTATTATTGTTTTTCTAATACTTTGTTTTGTTTTTGTAAAACGGGACTGTCGTCCAACATACATGCCAACATACAAAGAAGGCGAAGAAAAAAATCAACAAGTTCCATAAAAAATGAAAAGAAAAAAAAATTAAGAAAAGAAATAAAAAGACGAATTAGTTTTTCTATACAATTTTGTAAGTTTTCACAAGCATGTGAAAAAAAGATGTATATGAAGAAAGGGATAAACAATAGACCATTGTTCCTTGTTATTGCTTTTCCTTTTTCCTCTTTTTTTTCTTTACTGACTTTTTTATAAAATAATCCTCTCCCCTTTCTAAACAACAACTCTTCCCCACTTCATCCATCCTCGAGCAAGAGGTTTCTAGTCACTTTTTATTGTTATTTTTTATTAATTTTTTTCTGAAATTGCAGAAAAAAACATAAGCCTATTGTTTTATTTCAATAATCGTGTAATGTAAAACGTACAGAAGTAGAAGAAAAATATTCTCTATCTCTTTTTATCTTTTTCTATTTTCCGATTCACTCTTTCTTATATGTAGCATTATAAACTCTCTTACATTTCACTCTCCTTTTCGTTTAATTCTTCTAATACAATTTTTATTCTTTCCTTATGCATTCTTCTTTTGTTTTTTAAAATAAAATATTTATTTATTTTCATTTTGTTTAGGATTTTGTTACAATTTCTGATGCATGTACACGTCACAATATTGTGTGTAAGTTATGTTAGTATGTAGTATATTGTTTAACAAGAATGATTTTATCGAATTGTGTGTGTGTGTAAAAATGTTAGTTTGAAATTGTTTTAAAAAGAAAATCATCCGTGCATGATTTATGTTATATTTTTATTACAAAATATGTATTATTTATTATTATATATTTGTATGTATGTGTGTTTGTCATGAATATTGTGTAATTTTGTTATATTCTGGCTATGATAGAGAACGGCCATTATCAAGGCCTTTTGTTTTATAGGTTTTTTTTTACAAAAAAATGGACGAACCTTGAAATTGAAAATTATTATTATTATGTTTTTAATTTAAAACATTTTTTTTATTATAGAACCTAGGTGTACATATTTTTTATTTAAAAAAACACAGCATAATTACATGGTACACACTGCGAGTACTATTAATATTTGCAATTTAATAAATTTCATTAATGAGAGAAAAATGTGAAAAATAATATACGCAGATATTCATATGCTCTTATAAATATCAAATTTTCACATTAATCTTTTATAACGCGAGACTATAGTTCTTTTTTACTTTTAAAATCTAGCTAGATTCGAGACTAGATCTTTAATAAATAGAAATTCTCTTTTGTTTATTGATTATCATTTGTTTTACTTTTAAATTAAGTAAAATTAGAAAAGCTTGAACTGAAAATTCTTAGTTAAAACTAAAACTAAATAAAGACTAACTTAATTGATGTTGAGAGTTTAAATTTCAATCACAAAATAGAAAATACAACAACATTAGTATTATTGTGATAGGAGGAGAGATGAGACTGTAAAAATTGATAATTTTATTAGAAGAGATTAATTAATCAAATAATGTGTAACAGTAGTGTGTATTGAGAATTCACAATATTTTATAAATCATGAAACACAAATGTTTATGATGATGGTTGATTACGATAATTGAGAATGGAAATGACACAGTGATTATTAATGTTATTAAAATTGGTTGTCGTTGGTTGGATAAAAACAACAACACTCAGGTTTAATCGAAGATTCGTCGTTTTACTTCTTCTGTTTTTTTTTTGTTTTTTTTCGGTTGAAGAATACATAAAAAAAATCACAACAAAAAAACAACTCTACAACAACAACAACAATAAAACACTAGAAAAGTAGTTGAATGAACTTTGCTTTTTTTTATTGATTTTTTATTTATATTTATTTATTTATTTACTATTATTGCTTACTTAATTTTAACTATTATTAACTTATTAAGTTATTGTCATATTTCATTTTTGTTTTTCTATCTTCCTTTCTTTTCTGTATTATTTTTTTATTTTTTTGTCATTTTTTATGATTATTGTTTTGTCATTTTTTTGTTGTTGATTTCTTTGTGTTTGTGTTTATGTTTGTTTGTTAAATAATAACTAAATTATTAATCAAAAATTAATTTAAAGAAATTTAGAAAGAAAAAATGAAAAATGGCTTTTATTCTTTTGATTAAAAAATTTAATTTTTTTCTAACATTTCATTTTAATCTTCTATTTTTGTCGCTAAACGCCTATTCAAATGTTTCTCCAGAAATTAAATTGACGTGATTTTGTTTACTATCTTGTGTCCAGGATTAAAAATTCAATCGTTCACCTTTGTCGGACATGAGATTGTAATTGAAATTAAAACAATTTTTTTCGTTTCCGATTTTTAACTATCGAATGTGTTATTGTTATCCACTCAACGACGATAACAACAATATATGACCACAACGTGACTCCGTTTGGGTTTTAAATGTTATATTAATTTTTAGTACAATTTACTGTTCTACATTCTAGTAAATTCTAGAAATTGCAATTTAGCAATCTTTTTAGTTTAGAAAGATTGTTGAATAGGAAAATAAGAGAATACAAAAACTGACATATAAAATTTCGCTGTAATATTTTTAACTATAACAAATAAGTATCTCAATGATTACTCATTTTTGTTAATACAAAAAATGGATTATAATGTTTAGAAAAAAACTACTGTTATTAACCTTACCTTACTCGAGTTTTATATTTTAAATTTAAATTTTAGTAAAAAATAAATAAAATAATTAATAATAAATCTTTAAGTTTTAAGACGTCTTTACTTAAAATAAAAAAAAGAAGATAAGATTAAAAATGAGTCGAATAAAAGTTTATATATAATAATCGTATTTTAGTTTTTCTCTCTCTCTCTGCTTCTATTTTTCAATCATTTTTTCTTTCTTAAATATTGAATTTTTCTTTAAAAAATGAATCCATTGAAAATCCTCTTAATAATAAGAAGAAGAGCCGTACAATTTATTAAGATTCATAGAAAAATAAAATTTTATCTAATGAAAATAAAGATCGGTAAAGAAGAAAAGTAAATCGAAGTGAAAAATCACAACCAAAACAACAACAATGATAATAATAATGACAATAACAACAATAATACTAACATTTCAAGGTCAACGGCCTCATTTGATGAATCTCCTTGACGATGGCGTTTTTCTTGCCTTTTGCGTTTGGATTCAATGAATATTATTTCAATGTATTATCCTATACGCTATTATTTTTTTTCATTTCTGCCTCACACTTACTCTCAGTTTCTCTCTTCGTTTTTTTCTTCTTTTATTTTATGATGAACTAAAAAACAAAGTTTTTGTTTTGTTCTATTCTAGAAGACACATGAATACTAGAACACTTTATTAACACACTAATGCTGTCTCCTTCTAATTATTTAATATACATATAATTATATTTTTTTTATTGAAATAAAATTTGAATTATTTATTTTCGATTGATTTTTTTTTCGTTGTGTTGTTGTTTTTATTAAAAGCTTTTTTTTTCTTTGTCTTTCTCACTCTTTTAAATAGAAAACATAAATGAAGTTAATTTATTGAGAGCTTTTTTTTTAATACAACCAACCCCAAACCCACACCAACCTTATTGAATTTTATTTTTTGGGCTTTATTCTAATTCTAAAGGATTGTTATCATGGTTTACCTGTGTGTAGTGTTTATACGTGAGATATAGCAATTAAATATATAATATTTTTATTTTTACGTCAATTTGATGATGATTGTGATAATGATGAGATGATGACGTAGATATTAATTATTGTATATATGTATTATATTAAAAGAGTTATAATTATTGAATATAGGAGATGGAACAACAAAAACGATTTTAAAATTGACAAAAAAAAACATTAAAATAACAACAATAAATTTTTGAAAATCAAAAGAGGATTAAAAAGAGTACATCAATAATGATAAAGAAACGTATATGTGTGAAGAAGAATACGTTAATTTTTTTTTGTTAATTCTTTTTTTTTAATTTTTTTTTTTTAATTTTTGTGAAAAAATTAATTATTAATTTATTCAAAGTGTTTTATTATTTCAAAGATTTCAATTTCGTTGAATTCAGAAATCCTGGTTTTTTTCCTAATTCTTGATTTCATTTTAAATAATTTTTGTGTTGTTTCTAATTATATAATCCATCCTCTTCTCTTTCATCCGTTCCGCTCATTTATCTGTTTGTTACCCAACTATTCAATCATCGACAATGTTTTCATATCTTTTCTTCAATTCCCTCAACCATTTTCCCCCTTCAAACTGTTTCCAAATTTTTATGTGAAACTAATGGAAGGGTAATAATTTTGTGACTAAAGAAGATTGATTACTTCTTTTTTTTAGGTTTTAAAATCTCATTTTGGAACATTTCATTTAGTTTAAATAATCAATTTTTTTTTAAATTCTTAATCAATCTTTTATTATTGGATTATTTTAAAGATCTACAAAAATTAAATAAATAATTTTCTTAATTTTATTTTTACATTATTTTCTTCTTCGTAATTTAAGAATTCTTTGTAATTAATATCAACGAATTTATTTATGATCACGAGTAATTTATATGATTCTAAATAAATATTTTTGATTTTAAAATATTCAGACTGCACGCCGATTATTATAAAAATTAAACTTATTTAGTTTCTAAATACCAATAATATAAAATAAAGATAATTGCTTTGTAACTAACAGTTAAAGCAAGAATGATTCTTAAATTATTATCATAATACTAGTTGTATATTATTGGTTAAGGCTAGATCGCAATGAACGAACACCTTACAACTTCACACCGGTTTACCAATAAAACAACATTTATCGAGATATAGTATACAGAACTACCACAAAATCAAATTTTAATTGAAAATAAAATAATTTCTAAAAACTAAATTAAAACTAAAATCATAAAAATGTGGTACAAATTATTATAACTATAATCAAAATTAAAGTAACATCATTCTAAATTTTTTTTTTTTCATTTTAAAATTTAATGAAGTTTGTTTGATTATTTTCCGACAAAACTAAATATTTCGAAAGAAAAAGTAAGAGATTTTATAAAAAAACGTAAGAAAAACGCGCCATTTTATATCGCGTGTCGAACATGTGAACCCTTAAGACTGTATACTAGATGAAGACTTTTGTATTAGCAGGGGTACATCGCGCACTAAATAGTCTTTTTATTTGTGAAAAAAAAAATTAAAAATACTATTTTAAGACGATATACTATATAGAACTGCCAAAAATATACAACTACTATGTCACTTTCATAAATTATTTTCTGAAATTTTACATTTTCCCAACAAAAATTTTGAGAGTAAATTTTTTAACGATTGAAACAAATTTGTAGTTAAGTTAAAATTAAAATCAAAAAACACGATAAAGCACACTGTTTAAATCTGTTGATTTTTTTTATTATCTGATCTAACATCAAACCGTTTTCGTGTTTGAATAATGAATTCTCTCTTTTAATATTAGCCGGACATTTCGACATTACCTAATTAAAAGTAGTTTTATTTGCTTGCATGATTTCTGTCAATTTGTTAAGATCTAACTGATCTTACACTTAATATAGCTTTCACTTCTACTGGCTTTCAATTTATTCTGATGATTTCTTACCACCGATTGATAAATGTTTTGGTTGTTCATCTTTACAATTACATCAACAAAATTGTTTTATCTTTAATCGTATCCATAAATATGCATTTACATTTTCTAAATCATTCACATTATTTTTCAGTTCAATTAAATTGTAAATAAAACTCTGACAGCCTATACTACTGAAAATTTTAAGAAAAGTGACAGGTTTTATAAAAGAAATTAAAATATTATTCTAAAATTAATAGAAAAAGAAAACACAGTGATATTGACTTTTGTCCAAATTATATCTCATAGTAATGAGAGACAATAAAAAAAAATTATTATTTTTTTTAATTCATTTTATCAAATTGAATTTATTAAGATTCAGTCAAAGCAAATTGGAAACTGAATTTTTATTTATTTATTTTGAAATGACTTTTCTCAAAACTAAAATAACTTGACTTATTTGAATTTATTAAAAATTTAAATCTAAAATCAAAATTAGAAAAATGATCCATTTTCATTTGTGTTGTGTGTGTGTGTAGGTTATGTAGTACCACTGAGCTGTAGATGAAATTTGATATGTTTTTTTTTGTTATTGTATTGTGATTGTTGTTTTTTTGATTATATAAAATAAATAATAATAAACTCTTATTTCTTCTTCTTGTTTTCCTCTTTGAACGTCAAAAATTTTAATAAAATGTAAGAATAAAAGAAAAAAAGATATGTACATTTTTTTTTGTTTTTTAAATAAAAAATAAAAATAATCAGAAATCGTAAATAACTTCTTTTTTTTATAGAATTTCGCTCTCTCGTTTTTTTTCTTCATTTCTTTTTTGTTTAAAATTTGTTTACACGCACGTGTTCACAATCAAATCTCTTTGTTATTTATTTATTTTAATATTACATTTCAAATATTAATGTTGTTTGTTGTTTTTTTTTTGTTATTTAATTAGTACCATTTTAATACATCTTAGTGTAATTTAACTTACACTTAATTGTCATTGCTTTATATTCTGTTTTCTTCTGTTTAAAATAATTAGTTGGTTCATTATGCTGTTGCAAGAGGAATTAGTTTTCCTTAAACCAATTTAACCAATGAAAAATTCAAATTAATTAAATAATATTAATAACAGAAGCTGCTATTAGAAAATTTAACTTAGAAGGACTAAAGATTAATTAATGTTAGCGTTCTGTTTTATAATAAAAAAATACATAAGCTTTCCTTCTGATAATATGAATTTAGTGTTTCTGAACTTTTCGTACCCAGTTTTTAATAACATAAGAAATAAATTTGAAAAAAAAATTACAGGGATTTTTTTATGATTGTGTATTAGGTTTTCATTTTCTATTTTTTTAAAAAGAAAATCAAAAACATTATTTGTTTTTGATTTTCTTTTGGTTTTTGATGACTATTTTATTTTAATTTAAACAAAATTTTAGAAACATTTTCTAATTATGTTTTTTATCAAAATAATAAAGAAAATATAAACAAGAAATTAGTAACATGACAAACATTGCTGATTTTTCCAACCTACTTTGCCTTCTAATCTAATACATATTCTCTCTATACCTACCTACCTTATTCTACTTTATCTTAAATAATTTCACCTTACCCATCTACCTACTGGATTTATAATTGGATTTTTTTTCTGTTTTAGGATTTATGTAGTTTAAAATAATTTGTTTTCTGTTGCTGTTTTTTGTTAAATAATGAAAATAGTGAATACAAATTAAGTCACGTGATTATCATCCAGCGAAAAAAACAATAAAAACTCTACAAATTAAAGTTGAATTTACAAAAACAACATAAATAAGAAATATAATAATTTTTAATATAAAATTTATTCAGGTTTACACACATTTGCAGGACAGATAACTCACACACACTCACACAAAATCATTCTTATATTATTTTTATATTGAAAATTGTATTTAGTACAAATTATAAAATATTAGAGAAAAATATATGAGTGAATCTATAAAAATTTATAAATGAATAAAAGACTGGCAAAGAGAGGGAGAGAGTATGAAGCAAAAATATATAACAATTGTATATAATTATCTAGTACACATGCGCGCACTAACATTGGTATATTTTTTTAACTTATAATAGTATTGGAAACAATTCATTTCGTCCATACACACACTCACATGTATATATATATATATATACATTTACAAAATGACAAATTGAAATCATTAAATCAAAATCATCGATAAAGAAAAAAAAGTTGACCTTCAACTCTTTTAGTCAAGTTCCTTTCACTTTGCCTGACTTTTTTGTTGTAGTTTTTTTTTCTATAAATTGTTATTCTCCCTTCTCTCTCTATTCTACTAGCCTAGCCATCCTCTTCCTCCTCTATGCCACCCAAATTCTCTTCAGTCCCTTTTCGCTGTTGTTTTTATTATATATTTTGCTACTCATGCCAATTACCTAGGTTTAATGTTGTCTCTCTCTATTGTTTCTCCTTCTGCCCCCAAATTCTACTGCTTTTTTATTATTATTTTTATTTATTATTTATAAATTATAATAAAAATGTCAATAACATTTAGATTTTTTTTTCTTGTTGATTGCTGTCACTTTTTGTTATTTTTTTTTTGATGTTTAATTTGGTTGGCCACACAATTTTTTTTGTTTTCAAACTCAAATTTTCTCTCTTTTCCCCTATTATTTTGTTCGATTTCTTCTTTTTTTCACTAGCGTCAAATTGAAAATTGAAGGAGAAGAAGAAGAATGGGAACAGAATTTCAATGCTTAAACCTTAAAAAGAAAAAAATGGAAAGCAAATTTTTATTCAATATTCAATATATATTTTTTTGAGTTGGCTAAGAAAAGGTGAACGGAATTTCGTTGTAAAAATAAAAGGATGGTGTATGGTGTTTGAACTTGAGAAGGTACACAAAGCAAATATAAAACGAATTGAAAAGTTATTTCTGTTTCTGGTTGCTTCTATTGTTGTTGCCTCATTAAGAATTATGATTGAATATTAAAAACTAAAAAAATTCCTTGAATTGTACTTTATTTCTTCTTCGATGAGTATGAAAATGTAATACTCTACTGGATTTACTTCTGTTGTGTCAGTATGTTTTCAGTGAATCTTGCCTTTTTAATCATGATATCTTTCTTGTATTACGATGAGGAGGTGTCTAATGTCATCAGGGATTATTTGCTGGGTTCGGTGTGCGGAACAAAAATTAAATTAAAGGAAAAAAATGTACAGGTATTTTTGTTAAAAAAGATAAGAATACGCTTCTTGTACATATTTTTATTATTTTTTGGTTTTTGAATAATTTAAGAAAAACTTGAGCTTGAGAAAGGAAAAAGAAAAATCGAAAAAAATTATTCCACTCACGGAAATAATAAAAAAAACTTTTGGATGTAGTCTTTTTTTTCTGTAAGCGTCATCATCCATTTCCCCTTTCCGTTCCAACACTCCAATACTTTATTTTTGTCGTTTTGTCTTCACTCTCCTTTACTGACTTTGGTTTGGTTTGGGTTTTTCGTTGTTTTTCTTCTTTTATTTTATTTGCTATTTAATGAAATTCATAAATTCATAACAAAATCAATTCTCAAAAAAAAAAACAAGAAAATAAGAGTCTCAACCCAAGAAATAAAAAAAGAGTGTTAATAAATTTGTAAATTTTGTTTGTGGTTTTTGATTTGATTTGTGTTCTTCTTTTTATGTTGTTTTTGTAATGTTTTGTAAAAACAGAGACGTATAAACTTGTATTTTAGAATTGAATGAAATTATTAAACGACTTATTTGAAATCAAAGAAAAACTTAAAGAAATTAGAACAAACAATTCTAGATCTTAAAAAAATTTAACATAATCTAAATTAATTTATTTATATGAATTAATTTATTTAATCTTTAAATTTTTCGAGATACAAATTGCAGAGCAATTTTTTTACTACTTACACGCTGTTGCAATTATAAAGTGTAATAAATAATAACCTGTGTTATCAGACTCATGTTTTGTCCGACTTAAATTAATTTCATGTTGATGCGATTTTTAGCCAGCTTCTGTCTTTAAAGCTTTCCAAAGCTAGCTTATTTTTATACCAAAAATAAATAAAGAAGAAGAAGAATGGAATAGAAATAGACACACAAAAGAGTTAAAAACAATTTTGTTTTTTGTTTATTTTTGTTTTTTTATGGTTTATTCAGTGAATCGTAATCGATGCATGACTTGAAATTTAATTCATTTTTTATATTTTTTTTTTTGGCGGATGCGCGATTTATATAAATTGTTTTTTATTTTATTGTAAAAAAGCTTCTTCTTTTTTTATTTTATTATAATTTTTGATGATGATGATGACGATAATAGTTAAGAAGAGAGTATTTATTATGACATGAGTGAGATATGTTGAGTGAGTGATAGTGATGGAACGCTTAATAATAGCAGGGGATTGGGGGTAGGTAACTTAGGAGAAGTTAGAGATGAGGTGTCGGGTTTGAGGTGTTATATTTTTCCCATTAATTTGAATTATAAAAAAAGTTTTTTTTGTATTATAATTTACCCTCCTCTACCTTCTCTAACTAATTTTATTTTTCTCTTCCTTTTTGTTATTGTTGTTTTTTATTTCGGTTTTTTTTTCAAGGTAGTTTGAGTTCAAATACAAAGTTGACTTTCATTTCATAATAACTTTATAAAATAATAATAATGATTATTGTTGTGTGTGTATGTGCATATGTATGAGTGTGTGTATTTATTATTACATTAAATATATAATTTAGTATAATCAGAATAATAAAGTGTGTGAGAGAGGAAAGAAAAATGAGAGTAATAGAGATAGAATGATATGCGTACATTATTACATCAACATTCATTTTAGAAAATAATAATCTTAACTTATTATGAAATAATGATAACAAGAGAAAGAGAAAAAGAGAGGGAATTTTTTTACGTTTTAACATTGTTGTAAAATTTTAAATGATTATCGTGTTATTTTTATGGATTATTAAGAGAATTAGAAAATCAAATCCCAAATATTCCAAATTTCATTGAACCTAATAAAATAAAGGCAAATATTAGTAAGATATACATACACACGCATACATCTACTGATATTCAATTTTAAAGAGATAAGAATGACTAAAAATTCAATTGAAAAATTTCAATTTCTTTCAATGACATTTTTTAATGTATTCGTTGTTGTCATTTTTTTATACAAATATTTACTACAATATATAGTTGACTAGACTTATTTGATAGGCCCCAAAAAACATATATATTATAAAATCGCAAAAACAACAAAATGGATAAAAAGAAACAGTGATATTCTAATATTTAAATTTATAATAGAGTCGAATAAATGAATGTAAGTCATTGTCCATTCCGGTTTATCCATCCTACTCTTAAAGCCTATAACATGTAAACCTCTCTTTCGCTCTTATTATATTGTATCCGTTTCAAGTACAAATAAAAAAATGTTAAATTTTTGTGGTTTTTATACTACATTTTTTTTTTACTTCTTCTCTGCTTCTTTTCAATCTAAATAATTGACATGCGCACTTTGTTGTGTCTAAAAGGAAAAAAATTCTCCACTTTCCCCCCCACACATAAATTCAAGAGTCAAAACCAAAAACGCTCAACTCAAAATAAGAAAAAGAAAACAACTACAACAAAATCTCTTTATTTGGATATCTTTTTTCTCTTTTTATTTTCTGGGCTGCTGTGATCTAACATGACGCGCGTTGGTGTCTCCACTTTATTCTCTTAACTATTTTTTTGGAGCGTGTGTGAGAATGAAACAACATATTTAGAGAGAAAAACAAAAACATGTCAATGTCAAAAGTTGCATTTGCAAATCGACCAACCAAAACGAAAACTGAAAAACTGATCGGCATACAACCAGATTTAATACATACACAGCCACATGACAGTGAGGCAAGCAGAAATTTCACATGCATGAGTGAGAGAAAACAAATAAAAAAAAACAACAACAATTGAGAGACAAACACCAAATAAAATTATTTAAATATTTTATGGTAAAGAAAAAATGCATTACACAATTTCATACAAATAGAAGGAAAGACTGAAGAGAATAAGAAGATGACGACGACAACAAAAAATATTTAAATTTAAAAAAAGATAAAAATACGCATTCAATTTAGTAGTACTGTAATGAGATAGACAGTGACAGAAAGAAAAATAATTCTTCTTAAATCCACAATACTGCATTAACAATAAGAAGAGGAGAGCATAATAAGGCAGACTATGGTCAAATATTTAGTCATCTTGTCAGTCAAATGAAAAGGAAAAAAAGAAATTTGGGAAAGAATACAAATTTGTAAAAAAATGTAAAAAAAATTAAGAAAATGAAGAAGAAAAAAATAATACGACTTTAAGTTCATTAAACCAAAATTTTTATTTATTATTTAAAAAGAAAGAGAAAGACAACAAACATTTTACACACGAATCACAATTTTGTTGTTGTTCTCCTGATAATTATTAAAAAATATTATCTAAAAAAATGACATTCAAAAGTGATAAAAATAAATAAAAACACACAACAAACATAAGAAAAAAAAATATTAAAGAAAATGAAAACATAAAATTAACTGTCTATCTCTTTCTTATTCATTCTCATTCAATTGTGGTACTGGTTGCTTACAATAATTATTACACAAGGATAATAATCAGAAAGTAAATACAACTAAATCATTCACACAGACACAATTTTATTGCTATCTCACTTATAATAATTCAATTGTTTTCCAATTTTTGTTTTCTTTTTTTTATGGAAAATTATTTTTGGTATCAAAATGATTGTTGTTGCTGTCTCATTCTATTTTTTTTAAATTCTTTTCAAGATTAGATTGTTTTTATTTATTTTAAACAAGAAAGAAAGAGTCTAGCAGAAAATAGATTATGTTGTAATAATTATAATGAAATGTAAAAAAAAATGTGAGAGAAAGAGACAATTTTTTTAGGTGTTGCGTATATTCTTCTTTATTACATTCGATGGTAGAGAGAAAGAGAAAGCAGAAATGTGATTTAATAGTAATTAAAGAAGAATTATGTATATTTTTTTATGAAATGGAATTTGATCAAAAAAAAATGGATGTTGTTGTTGGATGAGTAGCAGTGGTTTTAGATGAAAGGGAGAGTGACAAATAATTATGAAATATAACGCGTTGTATTTCGGAAGAGGAAGGTGGAGGTTGAAAACATTTAGGTTTTTTACAAAACAAACAAAAATGAAGATTAAGTCGATCAACATTAAATACCATATGGTCCATAGATAGATATTCTCCGTGCTTTATCACTATCATTCCCATACTGTCGCACAATTTTGTTCCGTGGAATTTTTTTTTATTGTTACAAAAATAAAATAATTAAGAGGTAGAAATGTTTGGGTATAAAGTGGCGTTGAGTGGTTTTGTTGGTTAGGTTCTATGGCTCAATGATGATCACCAGATGGTGTGGTTTTTGTTAATTTTTAATTACGTAATTAGAATTAGACAAGATGGAAATTAAGAAAAATTATGTTTCTTCTTTTTGTTTTTTGTGTGTATATTAGTTAAGATGAATGATGGGCTGATGTTAAGAGTGTTATAAGAAGAATAATGTATGATAGATATGGGAATAGAAAAGGATATTAACAGAAAATAGAGTCATATGACCTAATTAAAGTGACACTTGATCTGATCTTTGATGTTTGTGAACAGAAATTACTTTTAGTATAAAATTTCGTTCGTCTTTTGATGTTACTTTTATTAATTTTATTTTATAGAATTTAAGTATTTTGAGTTTGGATATAGAGAAACAGACCTTGCTCTTGGCTTTCTTTCATTGAATGAATTTTTTTTCCTTATTTTTTAAGTCGACCAGATGATGACATTTTTATTATGAGTTGACGTCTTTTTTTTTCTTGCTATTTAAAAAATTGTGTTCTGGTTCAAAAACGACGTGAAGTGACATGTTTGGGTTTTTGTTGCTTTTTAATTTTTTTTTTGCAAAACAATCACAAATCTACACATATGTTTGGCTTCAATGTTTTTTTTAAATAAAAACAATATATTGTTGTTTTTGGAATTGGGTTCGTTTCCGTTTCAGTTTTTATTTCAATGGAAAAATTTAAATGAAAAAATTGAGTCTAGGAGTAGTAACAAAAAACTAACCGATTACCCGATATATTGACCTCTGTTTTTTTTTTACTAAAGCCCTTGAAATATAATTTTAACGTTTTTTTATAACTGCTGTTTTTTTTTATTAGTCACAAAAAAAGTGTACCATCGAATTAGAGGCAAAAAAAAATAGGGAACCACAATAACTAATTTGTTTTGTTGCCTTTTAAAGCAATCAAACTCAATTAACCTCTTATCTTATTTTAATCCTCTTGTGTTTTTGTTATATATTTTTTTCTTGCTTCTATTAAAATTTATAAGATCTTCTTTAATATCTCACACCCCAATAGAAACAAGATTAAATTGATCCTCAGCTGATCTCTTCACTATAAAATTATTAAAATGACGTTAGTTATTTGATCATTTGACAAAAGAATGCATTAAGTATATAGTATATATTTGTATGTTGTACCTATTTGTAACAAAAAATGTTTCATATTTTTTGACTTTGAATTTGAAACTTTTGTACACACAAACTTATGTTACCCATACAAAATAAATATGTACATGAAACGAAATAAAACATAGAAAAAAAAAGAGAATTTTGTATTTTGCCCTTGAAAAAACTGATCAAATTACAATATTTTTTATGTTCTTTTTTCATTTATTTAAAAAAAAAAAATTATTTAATTTTTTTTTCAAATTCAATCGCTATTCCGTCGTTCCTGTCAATTGTCGTCCTCGTTGTGTTCAATCTTCCTTCTTAATTCGTATGTCAAACTAAATTTTTATAAAAATTATTTTTCTAATATTTCTTTCTACTTTTTCTGTTTTTTTTTTATCTTGTTTGTTGGTATTGACTTAGAAAATACATAAAATAATTTTTGTTGATTAGGTGGTATATGAGATCCTCTACACATCACATATAGTTGTTTTTATTTACTAACTAAAAACTCAAACAAAATAAAGAAATTTCTGTTTTATATAATGTTTTCTTTTTTTTGTCTATTCGAATCTAAATGGATGGCAATGTAATAAGAAAAAAGATGAACAAAAAGAAGGTATCATATTACGGAAGAATTAACAGATGGCGCTATATTTTGTTGTTTATGTTTTAAGTTGCTGGTCGGTTTCTGTTTTTGATTAAATTTTAAAAGAGGGGAGCTTGATGTTTGTATGCGATGGTGTGGTGTTTGTGTAAATTGGACATTCAGCAGTATTAGCCATTTTTGTGTTGTGAAAGGAATAAGAATCAATGAAAAGGGAAAGAAAGGATAACTACGTTCTAGTCTATCTTGACGATGGCGCCTTATATTTTTACGATTTTTCTTGTTTCAAAGTGAATTTTTTATTTTAAGAAAAAGTATTTTAAAAAATAAATTTGCAAAAATAAAAAAAAAATAGAAAAAAAATAAGAAGCATGAGTTGACCTCTGCTGCTCTTTTTCTCAACTGTTCTTCTCTGTCTTACACAATGATGATTATCATGATTTTCTTTTGTAAAATATTACAAACTCTAAAATAATAAATAACGAAAAAAAGCCATCGTTCTTCATTTTGCATACTAACACAGAAGGCAGAACAAAAAAAAATATACTAACAAATGCTTTTTCATTCTACTTTTTTTTTCTTTATTCTGTTTTCTTTCATTTTCTTTCATTTTATATTCTATTTTGTTTCATTTGTTTGAGTTGCTATGATTAAAAAAAAGAATATCGAATGCGCATTCATAAACAAATACACGTATGCATTTACACAGAATCAATGAAAAATACATTCTGTGTATTGAAATGTGTGTTTATATGCATAAGAGTTTTAAAAAAGAAAAAAGCAACAACAAATTCATATGTGTATAGCTAGGGTTTTTTTTCATTGTATAGGCAAGAAGCTTTTTGCATTTGTATATGTGACTGCATCGAAGAACTAAAATTTTTGAGAATTTCAATGGAATGTTCTTTCAATGGATTTAAAAATGGTTGCTTTGATGTTTATAATGTAATTTGTTTGGATATGTGCATATGTGTAGAATGGTTATGTGTGTAAATATGTATATGTGTTTTTTTTAATTATAAATGTGTATTATTGTTATTTCACATGCGACGACCTCTATACGTCAAATAAATATTAAAAAAAGAAATATGCACATAATACTAATACATGAAGATTGCACACACATGCAATAATAATCATAGGTAGATATAGGCTGAGCAGGCAACAGATTCTCTTTTTTTCTTTACTCTATTACTTCTTTCTGGCTAGCTAATGTAAAAAAGAGAGAATAAAATAAAAAAAAAGTATTTAACTTTTTAACAATAAAAAAACAAAAGACGTAATAAAATGGTGTACAATTAATGGTGTTTTGTACTTTTATGAGAATGGGAAAATGAGATGGAAGTACAATGAAGTGCAATGGGGAAAAGCAGAAGCATGATGATTTATTTATTGTTGGTGTTTTTATTTTGTCGCTGCGTTGTTTTTCGCTGGGTTTTTATATGCACATTATTTTATTTTATAAAATTAAATAAGGAAAAAAATGAACATTGAAAATGGAATGAAGGTGACAAGAATTATTATTATTATATTTTTGTTTTTGACAGCTGTGGAATGTTTTAAAATTATGCAAAATAAATAATTTTATAAACATCATAATCTTTATCTATATGCATGCATATAAACGTACACAGAGGTACACACACCACTAATAACATAATAATTGAATTATATCATGGAGAATAATCATTGCTCTTCGTTATTATCATTCGGTATAATCATCCATAAAGTTGTATTTTTGTTTGTATCATTTGTGTTGTCCAAAACAATTATAGAGGAACACAGAGGAGTAATGTATTTGATTTGTTTTTTATTTGTTGTGTAGGAAGAGAAAAGAGGGTAATGGGGCGTTTAAATATGTTCATGTTTAAATTTTGACTTTTTTTTCCATAAACAAGAGATTGTAGTAAAATAAATCAAAATAAAAAAAAACGGAAAAAAATGTGTGAGATTCACGTGCGCATTGTTTTTAAAATTCTTGTCTTTTGTTGTTGTGGTTGTCAGTTTATTTTATTTTAATTGTTGTTATTTTTGTGTTATAGAGGGCGTTCATGTCTTATTATTTATTTATTAATTTTTTTCTCTTTTTTTATTATTTATTATTAAAAAAGAAGCTACCAAATACATCAAAAGGTGTGAACGATTTATAAAAATATACGATTCATATTTTATTTTATTTTGCGGTTGGATGACTTTTTCTGATTTTTTTATACGCATTTCACTTCAATCAAGATCTTCAAACAACGTATGTGTAAGAGTGTATGTTAAAAAATACATGTAGGAAGAAAAAACTATGTTAGCTATCTTTTTCTTTCACATCTCTGTCTTTCGGTCATTCTTCTTATTTTTTAAAAATAAAAAAATAACAAAATGTTAAAATGAACTCATTTTCGATTTTCGTCATTTGCAAAAAAAAAAAATCTATTTTAACAAAATGAAGTAAAATATATATTTATGTAAATCACGTGATGCCAGGTTTATTTTTCTTCAAAAAAATTCAACGAACCAACCTTTAAAAAATTCAGACTAAGATTGATAACTACTGCAGTTGCTACAGCCTCCTTTTTTATAGATTTAACTAATTTGTTGAAATTCTACAAGTCTTTGAAATGTTCTTTTTTGCTAATGTGAAAAAATTGATACCTCTTACTGAAATTGCATCTTCATATCTAGCTAGCATATAATCAGTGAATCCAATTTTTATTATAAAAATTACTTGGTCTGCCAAAGTATAATTTTAGAAATGTTCCTATATAGTCAAAATTTTCTCCAAATTTTCTTTATTTTAATGAATAATAGTCTCGTCTATCAATGATTCCGATTACACGCTTTTACTTATGACGTATGAAATGATATGTTTATATTTATGTGTTCAGTTATAAAAATTGTGTACAAAAATATAAACACAAAATACATATAGAATGCTCTAAATAGAATTTAAAAAATATGGCCGCAAAATAATTTTATATAGAAATCATTTTTTATTTATAATAATTGTGAGTATGTGTTTGTCTGTAAAATTGCTCCCGTTGTTTTCATTTTTTGTTATCATTAATACAATAAATAAATACAATTTTTATTGTAGAGAGAGTTGTAGACCTTATTTTCCTCAGTCTTCTATTATTTTTTTTGTATTACTTTACATTGAAAACATAAAAAAAGAACCTTGCACCAAAAACGGTTATCATACCAAGAATTGCAATTTATTTATATACATAAAAATAATTTGCTCTTATCATTCATATTTTTTTTCTGATTTTGACTTTTATTTATCTAACCTACACATTCTCTAATGGAATTAACTTATACTATTTTAGACTAATAGATATATAAAGTATAAACATACGCAAGCATGCACATATATGCCTAATATGTAGGTACATTTACGCGAGTACCAAGTACATTATTATAAAAAAAAATTAATAACACTAATAAACGATAAAAAGAGTCTCGTCTTTGCTGAAACAGAAATTGAAAGAAGAAAAAAAAATGCAAATACCAATTTTTATATAACCAGCAGCGCAAGCAGTTTAGTCAAACCCAAAGAACAGCAGCGCCACATTCGCACATTGCCATACCCATAATTCTGCCTATAAATTTGTAGAAATACAACGATATCATACATAATACATGCATATGTGTGCGTTGGTATTGATGTTTTTGTTATGTATAATAAAAAAATTTGTATCTATTGCATGAGTCAAGGACGCGCAGTGCCCCCGACTATTTTATTATAGAGTTTGAAATAAAAAAAAACGAAAAGAAGTAGAAGTAGAAGTGGTATTATTATGATATGTTTGTGTGAGTGCGTAAGGTTGTGTGCATAAAGATTTAGTTTTATATCGGGTCAGTGTATTAGGTAGTATGTGCGAAAGTGTGTTTGTGTGCTGTGCCCTGCGCGTTTTTCTTTTTATTTATTATTGTTGTTGGCTTGATATTGAAAATTGCGGATGATGATGATGTAGTTTAATAGAAGAAGAATTTTTTTTTCTTCATCATCTTCATCTTCTTCATCATCATTTTACTTCATTGTAAAAGAAAAATTTAAAAATTGTGTTATTTGAAAAAGTGTGAGGAAGAGAGAGAAAAGAAGAAGAAGGCAAACCGGGAACTTTGGCCGTGATATATATAAAACAAGAAGAAGAAGAAGATAAACAGAAAAATAAAAATGTATGTTCTACCTCTGTGTTTTTTTTTTGCGTTTTTGTTGCTTATTTTTACTTAGAGAAAAAGAGAAAAAAAAAATGTATGCTTAGGCTGATCAGTTACTTGTTGTGTTCATTGTCAGTGGCGGTGGGTTGAGAAGTTGATGGTGTACGAATTTACTGGTGTAGAGGTAATGGGGAACAAGAGCGAGGAATTTTTGTATTTAGTTGGTTTTATAAGCAATAGTAGGTATGGTGAAGACGGAGTGAAGGAGATCTTTTTTATTTTCTTTGGTTACATATTTTATTATTGAGATTATTATTGTTATTATTGTTATTATTGTTATGATGATTTTATTATTATTATTTGACTTTAATTTTGATGATGATGATGCTGATTGTTGTTGGGTACGTAATGTATGAATTGTTTTTGATTTCTTTTTCAAGATCAAAACCTTGACATTGACTTTTTTTTTCTTTTTTTTTTGATTTTTATTAATTTTTGTTATTATTTGTTATTATTTGTTTGGGGTTTTAAAATTTTATTCAAGATATATTCTAACTATTATTTTTTAATGTATTTTCTGCTCTGTTAAATGTTGTCATCATTTTATCATCTTCATTATTGAAACAAACAAATAATTCAATTCTATAACACAATATTAGGTATCTTACTTATTATTTATTTCTTAAATCCATATTCTCTTCAATATTATTTACATTAATGTTACTAGTGTTAATGCATCAAAATTTACGATAGAAAATAAGGAAGAAATAGTACAATAAAAACTATAATGCAGAAAAATTGAGCATGCGTGATGACTGTGATAATCATTTCAAATGATTTAGTTGGTGTGTTTAAAGCTATTGTAGTATTTGAGTGCATTTCAAATTTGTATGCATATGCATATTTTAGTGTGTGTGTGTGTGTGAATGATGTGTCATTTGTTTAATATGTCGATATTTTTATTATGTACAATACAAACACACGATTATTGCAAAATCAAATGAAACAATTTTATTTATTTTCTGTTGTTTTCTGCTTTATTAATAAATAATTAATAAATAAATAATATTTCAAGGTAAAAGCAAAAAAGAAAACAAATAGTGAGGAAATCTAAGTAAAGTTAAAGAGGTTTATTAATTTGCTATACTTATTGTGTGTGTGTGTTGTTGTTGTTTTTGTATGAATTAGTTGATTTGTGATGATGTTAACATAATGTATAGCGTAACGTAAAAACGTAAACTTAGCATGACTAAAATGGGATTACTTTTTGTGTTGGGTTTTTTCAATTTTTAAAATTAAATTTATTTTATACTTTTTTTTATTCAAAAATAAAATTAATTTTTTTTCGTAAATTAATTTTTACGAATTGTATTTATCTTTAATTTAAATTTTTAGGCATGCAAAGTTTATAGTTTTGCTTTAGCTTTTTCACAAGTAGATAAAAATTTCTTAAACAAATTAACTGACCAACTTTGATGATAATTGAACTTATGAATTCTGTACCCAGGTCCAAATACCTATGAAGATTTAAATTAGAACTTATTTAACATTGTCACTGATAGAAAGAAATGAGGCCATATAAGAAGAGAGAAAGCAGCGAAAGATGATATTGTCATGTTGGCATAACTGTTGATGATGACGAAGTTCCTCTATTTAATTCAGGATTTAAAAACTTTGGAATTCATAAAGATTATTCTATAGAGAGAATAATGGAAAAATGTCAAATATTTTTTTCCCTTTAGATACTCACTCTTTTATAAAATATTCTTCAAACATCATACTCTGTTCCTTTATATTATTTTCTGTTGTATTTTTGTTCCCTTTTGTTTCTGCTTTTTATTTTCGTTTTTTATTTTTTTACTTTGTTTTTGATTTTATAAATTTTTAATTTAATTTAATTTTATTTTTTGTGATTGAATTAATTTTTATATTTGTTGCTTTGGTTTGTTGTTTGCTTTTTTTTTGTTTAAATAAAAAAAAACTCTTGAATAAAAAACAAACAAAAAACAACAACAAACAAAAAAGAAAAAAAATTCAAATTCAAAACGCAAACTTTAAATCCATTGCGGAATATAAATCACTAAACGAACGGGCTAAGAAAACAACAATAAAAAAAATAAATAATAAAATAAGAAAATAAGAAGTAACCAATAAGAAAGACAGAGAGAAGAAACAGCAGAAAACAAGAAAATAACAAGAACAAAAAAACTTTCCGTGGTGGACGAAAACAAAAAGAAACAAAAAAAGCAAAATACTTACAGCAGAGCAAGAAAATTGTGATGATGAAAACAAAGAGGATGAAGAGAAGAACAGTAAGAAGATGTTAAAAGAAGAATACAAGAAATAAAAGAAAAAAAAAATTAAAATAAATGAAGCGAAAGAAACTCTTAAAAGAAACCGGATAAGATGATTTTTCACGTGGCAACTTTTAAGTTTATTTTTTTTTATTCCTGTTGTGTTTTTACCTTCTTATTCTTATAGTATATTATATTCGTGAGTATGTGTTTGAATCTGTATGTGGACTCTTGAACGAGTTTCTTACTTCTTTTTCTATAGAAAATTTTGTTTTGGCAGCAGAAAAGTTTTAATAAACTTTTATAATTCAATGGTCTTTTTTATTGTAGTGAGTTGAAGGAGCATCTCATATTTTTCCATATATTTCTCTTTTACATTGGTAATTATGTAAAACTTCTTTTAGTGAATTTTTACTGATCTTGTCTTGTTTACCAAAAAAGACCAAAAAAAAAACTCACTATTCTAGTTTGTATTTTACCTGACAGTTGGTGCTTTTTTTAGTTTCGTCACGTTTATCATTGCATTATCAAAAATGACAAAATAGTAACTGGCCTCGTCTCCTCATAATATTTTTTCAAGTTCTTGTAATATAAAAATTAGATCAAAAATTGTTCTGAGAAATTAATTTACTCTCCTATCATGAGCCTTCTTTATTTAGATGATCGTGACGTAATTTTTTATTATCTATTTTAATCAGCTTATTCCAACATACAACTAACCAGTCAGCCAATCAATTTTTCAATGTGCACTTCCTTCTTCAATTTTTATGTCGTCATAATCAAAACCTTTATATTTTATTGACTTGAATAATAAATGCGATCGTGGTTGATCTCTATCTTTTTTAACACACATATACAATACATCATATACTTTTTCAACCGTCTTCTTTTCCTTCCTCCTTCATTTTGCATTCACGATCATGATCAAAAAATTTATACACGGAATTTGTGTATAATTTCTTCTTCTTCTAATTCTATTCTATTGATCACCTTGACGTTCCAGAATTTGTAATTGCGTTTTGTTGTTTTCTGTGATTTGATTTTGTTGTCGTTGTTGTTGTTATGCTGGTGTAAGTTTTTTTTGCTTTTATTATTGGTTTGCTTGCTGTTCTTGTTATTTTCGATACGATTTTTTTTAAATTTGAAATCGTATTAGGAGATAGGTTGATTAACGTAATAAGATGGATTTGTTTTGCATGTCCAAAAAAATCATCTTCTTTTTATGGATGGATCGATTCTCCCATTTTTGGGGAAAAACATTAGAACAAAAAGATTCAAAACAAAAATCAATTTAAAAAAAACGCAACAACAACAAATTATGGTTTTTTTTTTGTTCAATCTATTTTTTTTTTGTTAGCTTTGTTAAATATTTCCAAATTGTTTTTACGATAAATAAAAATGGAAAATATGAGAATATTTTAATTTCAATTTCATTTGAATTTAATCAAGAAATAAAATGGAAAAATCGATTTCTCTCATATAAAAAAAAAACTAAAAAACGAAAAAAAAGCTAAAAATTGAAAGGAAATTAAAAGTCATTGCGGTGGAGGGTTTTCTGTGATGGTGGTACTTACGTCATTGCAGGACTTTGACTTTTAACCTTCTTTTTATTAATATATTTTTGTTTGTAGTTTGTGTTTTTCTCCCTCTTCCACTCTATCTATATCATTTATTACTTATTATGAAACATGAGGAAGAAGTGTAGTGGGAGTTGAGATCAGTTTTCCAGTTTTAATTTTTTATTGATTTATTAGATGAGCAGTTAAGGGATTTCCTTGAATTCTAGGAAATAGTTATAAATTTTGTTAAGATGTTTTTCTTCAAGTTAACGAAATTAAAAATAAAATTTGAATTTGCAAAAATAAAATTTTTTTTTACACGCATCCAATAAATAAAACATCATCAGAAAGAACGACTAAAAAAAAGGTTAAAAGTTCTATTTTGGAAAAGGAATGAATATGTATTTTATTTCTACAAAAAAAAAATTTAAATAAAATTTTGTCTTTTTTTATTTAGTTTTTTTTTTAGTATTTTATTTTATTGAAAAGACACATACTCGTTTATTTATGCATATATATATATAAATCCATTAAATTCGATGATAAATTATCTAAAAAATATAAAAAGAAAAAACAAACCAAAAGAAGAATTTAATGAACTTGAAGAAGTTTTTTTTCTTTTTCTTTTTCTTTTTGTTTTTTTTTTTTAATTTTTGCAGACAAGAAAGTGACATCATCAGCATCATAGATTTTAAGAGAGTAAGAGTGAGAGAGGTTTTTAAAAAAAGAGATAGGACTTTAATATAGAATTTATTAAACAAATTAACCGCTAGACTCCTTTTTAAATTAGGTTCATATCACAACTAATTTCGGAATTAGAAACAAATTGTTAATTGTTGCGCCATCTATTTTTGAGAAAAACGATTAAATAATTATACATTTTTTTTATCGTTTTGGTTATAAAACTTATTTTATTTTATTTATTATTTTTCATACATAAATTGAAATTAATGTTTATTTTTTTTTCTATTTATAGGTCGTGAAGATCTATCACCATCAAGCAGTATAAATGGTTATTCAGCAGATGGAAGTGAACCAAAAAAACAGAAGAAAGGTCCCGCCCCACGACAACAAGAAGAATTATGTCTTGTTTGTGGTGATCGAGCATCAGGTTATCATTATAATGCTTTAACATGTGAAGGTTGTAAAGGCTTTTTTCGACGTAGTGTTACAAAAAATGCTGTCTATTGTTGTAAATTTGGTCATGAATGTGAAATGGATATGTATATGAGACGTAAATGTCAAGAATGTCGTTTAAAAAAATGTTTAGCTGTTGGTATGCGTCCAGAATGTGTTGTACCAGAAAATCAATGTGCAATGAAACGTAAAGAGAAAAAAGCACAAAAAGAACGTGATAAACAACAAATAGTACAAACAGCAATACCAGTTAGTACTTCTGACCCATTTAAAACTGAAGTACTTCCACAATTAATGAAATGTGATGCGCCATCGCATAATACATGCACGGTAAGCTGGATTAACTAAAAATTTCCATATCTTTATTTAAAAAATATTTATCTTTTTACTCCTATTTTAGGAGTTTGGAATTTTTAAAGTTTAAATAAACATTCCAACAGTTGAAATAAAAAACATAAATTCAAATATTTGTTTCTTTTTTTTGTTGTTTTGTTTCTAGCAACTTCTTCCTGAAAAACTTTTATCAGAAAATCGTTCAAGAAATATTCCCGCACTTAATTCAAATCAAATGGCAGTCATATTTAAACTGATCTGGTATCAGGACGGTTATGAACAGCCATCAGAAGAGGATCTTAAACGGATTATGATTGTAAGATTTTTTGCCTTCTAATTTTTATTAAATGTTAAATTGTTTAATTGAAAAACTAATATCGATTTTTCTATTTATTTTGTATTTAGAGTTCACCAAATGAAGATGAGGATCAACATGATGTACATTTTCGTCATATAACAGAGATCACAATATTGACTGTACAATTAATAGTTGAATTTGCCAAAGGATTACCAGCTTTTACAAAAATACCGCAAGAAGATCAAATAACACTTCTTAAAGTAAGTTTAAATCTGTATCTGAAAATTCTGTTTATTTCAATAAATGTAAGTTGATTAAGATTTTGGAATTAATAAATAAATAATATAAAACTATTTTTTGGAATCTTAAGAATATATTAGGTATTAAATATTTAATACTGATTCAGAATAAAAAATTCGTTTTTTATTAATAGGCATGTTCCAGTGAAGTAATGATGCTTCGAATGGCTAGACGTTATGATGCTGCATCAGATTCAATATTATTTGCAAATAATCGTTCCTATACAAGAGACTCATATAAAATGGCTGGTATGGCTGAAACAATTGAAGATCTGCTACATTTTTGTCGCCAAATGTATTCAATGACAGTCGATAATGTTGAATATGCATTATTAACAGCAATTGTTATATTCAGTGATCGTCCCGGTTTAGAACAAGCTGATTTAGTTGAGGCAATACAAAGTTATTATATTGATACATTACGTATATATATATTAAATCGTCATGGTGGTGATATTAAATGTTCTATATTATTTGCAAAATTATTATCAATATTAACAGAATTAAGAACATTAGGTAATCAAAATTCTGAAATGTGTTTTTCATTAAAATTAAAGAATCGCAAATTACCAAGATTCTTAGAAGAAATATGGGATGTACAAGATGTACCACCTGGTATACATCCGCAAGTTCACGCAAGTAATGGTCAAGGTAGTATAACAGTTGTTGGTGTTAGTAATGTTGTTGTTAATAATAATGGTAGTGGTGTTGGTGGTGTAACAGTTGCCAGTGTGGGCGGGGGCGGTGGAGGAGGAGGAATTGGTGGTAATATCAGTGAAACAGCGTAGTAGCAGGATTGTAATAATAATATAATTATTATTTATCGTTATTATTATTACTATTATTATTATTATTATTATTAAACAGTTAATTAATTAATTAAAAAAACATTAGACAGAAGAAATAAAATAAAAATAAATATTATTATCTAAAACAAAAAAAGTTAAGGAATTAATTTTAACTAAATGATATTTTTAATTTTTTGAGGAGTTTATTTTATTGAATAAAAAATGGGAGACGCACTGCTCCTAACGACAGATCATTCTATTCGTTCTGCTTGTTACTGCAATCAACACCAACACCATCTATCGTATTTCATTGTGCAACATTTTTTCTTTAGATTTATTTATTTCTCTTCAAGGAATTTCCATTTTATATTTAATTTTTCTATCTCACTCACTCTTCTCTCTCTATCAATTTCTCTCTCTTTTGTACGTCTCTTGTAAACTTTATTGCCGTGGCAGTTATTTTTTGGAATAAAGAGAGAAACAGAGACAAGAATTATATTATAAATTATACAAAAGAAAGCAAATTAAGTGAGTGTAAAATAGAAAGAGAAAAAATGAGAGAGATTAATGATAAGGAGAGACAAAAGGCCGAAGAAAAATTAAAAGTGAAAATCAAAAATTGTTGGGAAATAAGTTATAAATAAAAAAAGATGAAATAAATAAATTTAAAGGAAACTAAAAAATTGGTAGAATGAAAAGAAGAAAGTAAAAAAAAATAAAATTGACTCCTTATCGTTTGGCTGTGACTTGTTATATTTAGGAAGAAAAAAAATATTAAAAAAATAATTAATTATGTAAACTTAATGAAGGAAGATGATGAAGAAAAAAATATGAATAAAAAAATTTAAAAAGTTTTAAGTTAAAAGTAAAAATATTTAGAAGAAGAAGAAAATGGTAAAAATATATTATTAAAAAATGAAAACACGATAAATCTATAAATATATTTAAAGAAAAACACATTTAAAGAAAAAAAAGAGGAAATTATATAAAATAATTTATAATTATTAAAAATTGAAAATAATTAAGAGACAGAAAATAAATTAATTGATTTTGATTTAATTAACAAAACAAAAATATGAGAAAAGATGTTCTTTTTTTCAATAAAGAAATAATTGACCAGATTTAGAAATAGAGAGGAAAAGAAAAAGAAGAAATAAAATATTATAAAATGTTATTAATTTTTATAATTCTAATTAATTATTATTATCATTATTATTAATATTATTATTATTATTATTATTATTAATTACTATTATTGCTGCATATAATATATTATTATTCTATTTTAATTAATTGATTAATTAGTTAATCAATAAATCTTAGGCTACATTTTTATTTTTTATGTTTAATTTAAATTAATTTTTTTGTGTAATTAAATGAAAAAGAAGAAGAAGAAGACGATAAAAGTCGGGTTTTATCAAAAAAATTATCAAAATTAACCGCAAACACTTACACACACAAAGGTTGCATAGGTTTCGCAGTTTAATTAATGTATTATTGCGTGAATATCAAGAAGAAATTGGGATACCACAATAAAACAAGACATTTTTTAGAATGTAATCAGAGTTGTTAAATACATCATATAGAGTATTTTACAGTTTTTTACGTAGAAAACTAAGAAAAAAATATTTTTGACGAAAAAACTACGTAAAAGAAACACTATTTTAAAATTTATGTCGATATTAACGTATAAAACTTATGTATTATGTATATTAATAAGTAATAGTTTTCGACCTTTGTCGACATATTTTAGTTTTCTGTATGTTTTCGACCTCAAAATGTATAAAAGTGTTTTCAACATGACTTTTAACATCTCTGAATGTAATGTTTTGTTTATTTATTGTGAAACTGTGTCTCGGATAAAACATGCGTGAGCGTGTAAGTGTATGTGATAAAAATGAAGATGACATTCAAACAATTATTATTATTTTTTTTTACGTTTCTGTTTTCTTTCTTCTTTTTTCTAGTTTAGTTTTTGTTTGTTTTTCTTTCTATTTTTTTTCCTTTATAATTTGTTTCTTTTTTTAGAATATTTTTTTGTGTTAATCTTCGTTCACAGTCCGAATATTTTTAATTCATAATCTGTTTTATGTTTTAAATCGCAAAATGTCATAGTTTTTATATTGAGTTATGTAAAAGTTGAGTATCAATGATGTATAATAATTATTTAACTAAAACAATTGCGAACAATCTTTGTAAATAAGTAATTGTAAAATATCGGATTGTGAAAGAAAAGATGAGTTTTGGACGTTTTTGTTTAAAAAATGCGCCATCTCTCGACCAACCAAAACGACATTCATTCAATTACATTAAAAAAAATACAATTTTGTTAAATTAAAAATAAAATTAAAAGATAAACTAGTGTCGAATAGAAAATTAAAAAATAAAGAAAAAAATAATGGGAAAACACAAACAAACATTTAGGAAAAAAAGGAGAATATTATATTTTTTTTTTATATTTTATAAACCCAAAAAAATTTAAAGAACGAAAGATAGAAGAAATGAGAAAATTTAATTTATAATTTTTTTTGGAACGAAGGTGCCTTTTAAAAAACCAAAAAAAAAAACAAAATGAAATGAAAGAAAGAATGGAATAAAGAAAGAAAAAGGGAGATAAAAAGAAATATTAAAACAGACGACTGATTTGGGATTGGTGCAACATAAATTTTGTGTGAATGTTTTTTTTTCTTTTCTTTTTTCTATTTACTTTTTTTTTGTTGTTAATTTTTTTTTTGTTTTGTGAACATTTTCTTGTATTTTTTTTTTTTTTGTAAAAATTAGGAAAAGAAAAAGGCTGATTGTTTGATATTTTTATATAGTAAAAAAAAAAAGAGAAAAAAATACAAAATACTTAAAAGTTAATTATTTTTTTTTAATTTTCGGGAAAATTAAGAAGAAGAAAAATTAGGAAAATTTATAAATATTTTTTTTTTATTTCGGTTGTGTAATAATTCATTGATTGATTGATGATGATGAATTGAATATGGATGATCTCTGTTACTTTCGCTTTTCCTTTTTAAAACCTTACCATTCCAATTTTTCCGTCCCTCCTTTCAAACCATCCACCAATTTTTTATTTTATTTTGATTCTCATTCGATTCAGACTAGCAGAAAGGCATAAAAAAAGAAATTGTTTTTTTGCTGTTCTTAGTAAATTATTAAAAAAAATTAAAAACAAATTGAGAGAACTGATGAATAGAGCCGTCCGCTTATTTAGTAAAAAAAAATTAAAAAAAAAGCAAAAACAAAAAAAATGAAGAAATTTGACTGAAAAAATGTTTTTTTCCTTGATCAAAAAATGAAATCAAGATTCTGTTTTCCTCAGACCCATGTTTTTCAAACAATGTTTGAATTATGTTTTTTGTTCTCTTTTATTCATAGATTATTTTCGTTTGTTTCTGAGTTAGCCGCTTAACATATGTATCTAGTCTCGTGATTAATTTTATAATCAAAATATTTTATTAAATTATTCGTATGTTGTGAATATTAATTTACTTACTGCTTTCAAAAATTTGTAAACATCAAAGTTTTCAATTAAAAATATTTAAAATTTATAATCAATTTAACAAAATGCAATCATATTTCATTTGCCGCAATAATCCAATCTCTCTTTTCGCTACTAAGTCCAGATAGATACGGTAAACAAGAGCATACAAAATGATCTATTGAGAAAAAATCCTTTTTTATTTTTAATTATGGACACAATTAATCAATAGTCTTTGTCCAAGACACAAACCATCGAAATTAAAAAGTTAAAAAATAATTTTATACATTTTGTCGGGTTCATCCGTGTGTCATTGTTGTTAACGTCGTCATCATCGTATCTTTGTCAGAGTGGAGAATTTTTATGATAAATTGAAAATGTAAGGGTTAGGAAATAATATACCTTAAAATGATAGGATAAAAACAAATATCTTTAATTTGATATTCATGTGAAAATTAAGAAAGAAAGAAAAAGAATTATATAATTAATTATTAATAAAAATATATTTGTGTGTTTTTCCAAAAGGTAAAAAAATAACAAAAATGAAGAATTAATGAGAAAAAGGAGAAAAACTTAAAATTAAAAATTAAATATAAATAAATTAATTAAGATGAAATTAATCAAAATATAAAAGACACAAGAAATAATAATTTTAAATTTCGACTATTTTTTTTCACAAAATAAAGAAAAAAGAAGAATAAGATTGGGAGTGAATAAAATCTATTTTTTTTATGTGTGTTGAGAGAGAAAACAGGTGCGAATATGGACGTTATTTATTAGTTTTACTTACAGGGGGAGTGGCAAAAATGTTGGTCAATAGATAGAATTAAAGAAAGAGAAGATAAAATAGTGGTTGTGACATAAATAGAGGAGATTTTATCGAAAAGAAAAAAGATGAATTTATTTTTATTTTCTGTTTGAGAGGAAATGGCAAAACAACGAAGGACGAAATTTTTTTTGTCTCACATATTCTTTCACATCTTTTTATAAACATACTTTTCATTTGATGGAGTCTCATTCTATTTTTTTGTTTACACCTCGTATTTTATTATGGCTTACATTTAAATGAATAGCAAAAATAATTTTTGGTTTACAAGAAATATCATCCAAAAATAAATGAAAATAATAAATGATCACCAAAATTATTTCTCTTCTGATAACCAAAAAGGGATTTATTATCTATTGTCTACCCAAAAATTCAGAAATAATATTTTTAGGATGAATTATTTTTTAAACAGTAAAACTATTTCTGTAATTATAAAATCTTATTTTTCTTAATTATTCTAAATTAATTATTGAAAATTGATATTGAACAAGAAGCATTGATTGATCTGTAAAAACTAAAGATAAATATTAAATTTCCAAAATTTAACGTTTGTTTTCGATTAATATTAATCGTTATGGATTTAAATTTGAATTCACTAAATATTTTATTCATTCTCTTTATATTAAATTTGTTTGTATTTTTAAATCTCCAATATTTCGATTAAAAGTAATTTTTTTTATTGCACAAATGTATTTTGCCTGTACAGAGGAATTATATTCAGTGTTTAACAAATGTATTTCACAATATGTGATACAATTAAAAGTAACATGGCATTTTAGTTAGTTCCTGCTGTTCAAATTAATTTTATAATAAATCCCTTTTTGGCGATTAAAATAAAGATTTTTTGATAATCAAATTTTCGTGGTCATTTATTATTTCTGATGATCAAAATTATTTTGAGATGCAGAAATAAATTTTTTGATTATCAAATATTTTAGGTGGTAAAAATTGAATTTTCTGATGATCATTTAAATAGAAGCCTATTATTATTTTCGAAAAATTAAAAACATTTCTAATTCTAAAAAATAAAGAACAGTCAATCAAATTCAAAGAATATAAAAATAATTGTTTGTTAATTACAGTACATAACAAACATTTAAAAAAATTAAAAATAATATAAATTATACAAAACAAAATTAAGAAAACAATTCTAAAAAGAAGGAAAAATAACATTTTTTGTAAATAACGAAAAAAAAAAACAAAAACAAGAAAATTAATTAAAACTTTAATTTCTATAAATATTTAAGAAAATAAAATATTAAAAGATTAAATAGAAAAAGTGTTTCAAAAATAGACAAAAAAATAGCCTCAATTCATTAATTCAGTAATTAAAATTAAAAAAGGAAATAATGAGGAAATTTTTATTCCAATGAAAAATTAAGTTTAGCTAATACACAAACCTTCGGTACAAACACTAGGGGCATTAAAATGGGTAAATAATTTTTTTTTATTGGAATAGAATTTTCCTTTGATTTCCTTTCTCTTTGAAATTCTGACAAAAAAAACTAAAAATTCAAACGAACACATAAAAAGTTAAATAAATTACATAAAAATAATATTATAAAAATAAATAATAATGCCACCATGCCTTAAGGGTACCTGTTTGCTGAAAAATATAAGAAAAAAAATGAAATGAAAATTATTACAAAAATAAAACACAAAAACAAACAAAAAATAAAAGAAAAATATATATTGAGCCATCAAGTACCTCTCACAGATCATACCTCCATTTCAAAAGAAAAAAGAAAAAAAAAAGTAAAAAAGAAAATATAAAAAGAAAATATAAAAAGAAATTATAAGAAAAAAAAAATAGATTTATATATTTTTCAAGTAAAAGAAATACTAAAATTAAAATAAGAAATGCTGGAAAACAAATAATACAAAAACAAAAATTACGTAATAAAACAAACAAAATAATATGCAATCGAAACTCGTCACCAATCTTTGATTTTTGATATAATTTATAAATTGATAAGAAACACAGAGTATGGACGCGCATTTGACGCCATATAGTATTTGTGTGTTGTAAACTTTCCTTTTTTGTTTTATTTGAGTTTATTTTTGTTCTGAACACACACCCTTTTTTATAATAAATTCACCGTAAAAAATTAATTAGAATAACGTCCTCTTATGGCCATTCTGCGCGTCTTCTCATTCATTTACTTTCTTTTTTTTTCCTTTTTTTCTTGAAAGTTATTCTTTTTTGTTTTTTAAATAATAAGAGAATATTTTAATTAAAATAAATTAAAATGAAAGATGAAAAGATATTTAAAAAAATGATCATTTTGTTTTTATGTTAAAAGACGAACACTGCCGAATTTATTAATTTAAAAGAGAGCGAAAATATTGAGAAGGAAAAACAAAATTCATAAAAAAAATATAATAAAACTGTTTAAAAACTTTCAAATTTTGTATTAAAAAAAATATATATTATAAATATGAACGTTTGATTGGCTCCGTTTTTTAAGCGTTACCTTACATCTTGATGTACTTTTTTATATTAATTCTTAGAATATTACTGAGATTTTAGTTAACATGAAAAAGAAAAAAAACAACCAAAAAATTATTCGTGTTTATTTGACAGAGAAAGAGAGAAAACGAAATTTATAAAATTCTTATGAACGCCATTTTTATTTTTAACACAATTTATAGAAAAAAAAATCATTAAAATTTTAACGTATAAACGTGAAACACCACCGCACAAATTAACAAATTTTTATTAAAAATTATAAACGAAAAAAAAAATTGATAAAAAATACAAATGAAATATAATAATAAATTTTCACTGCCAAGAAAGAAATATTTATTTCCAATTTTTTTTTAAGATGAACAAACATCATAAAAAAAAGCAAATAAATTTTTGCACCGCGCGCGCAGCTGCTTATGCTCTTAATTTTTCTTTTTTTATACTTATTAAATTAATTAAATAAGATTAACATCTTTTTAAAAAATTAAATAATTAAAATAACTAAGTAAATTAAAAATTATCATTATTAAATAAAAATAAATTAAAATTAATATCAATGTCATTTTTAGTCGTTTTAGAATTTAGAATTTCGTAAATTAATTAATTAAATAAAAAGAAAAGAAAGATAGTAAAAAAAATTACAAAATCAATGAATGAAAAAATTAAAAGAAGAATAATATAAAACTGCCAATTATATTCGACATTTATTTCTAATTAATTAAATAATAAATAACAAAAAAAAATTACAAGACTCAAAAAAAAAGAAAATTTAAAACAATTATTGAGTCATTGCTAAACCATAGACGCATTCTCCTTTTTCATTTTAAGCAAGTTGTGTCAATAAAAATATAAAAATGGTGTTCATTGGAATTTATAAAAAAAAAATATGGAAAAACATTTTTTATCTCTGTCTCTCATTTAAACAAAACGAAAATAAGAAATTATAAATTAATAAAGGGGAAGTGTAAGAATAAAAAACAATTATTAATTAAACGTAAATTAAATTAAAATTAGAATAAAAAAGAAAATATAAATTAATTTAGGGATGCACCGTCACTTTTTGATTGGATGTTTAAAAAAAAAAACAAGAATTGTTTTCGTTTTTCTTTTCTTTGTAAATTTGTCGCAGTGTAAAGTCCGGTTTGTCGAACTTTTGTCGTGTGCATTATTCGCCTGACGTGTCCGTAATTTCTTCGTCATTATTGGCATTATTGAAAATTGACTTCGTTCGTTTAGCGTTATTAAAGTTGCAACAAATTGTCGGCATTAAACGTAACTCACAGTAAATATCATTAGAATATTCAGAAGAAGACAAATGTATTACATAATTACTCTAATCGTCTTTTAAATTCTGAATATTGTTACGATTTTTGTTAACAATATGCAATGGGTTTTAACGTATCTCTCTCTCTCTATTATTTAAAAAAAAACTACAAAAACACCGAGCACCGTTTTAAAGTGTGTGTTTCAATTAAAATTCAGTTTTTAAATTTCTTTCGTTGTCTTTTTGAGTTAATTTGTAGATTTTTTTTACAAAAAGTTATTAATTAAATATTCGATAAAAAAAAAGAAAAGACTTAGCCCAAATTGGGTCCAAATTGGTATAAAAACAAAATAAAGAAAAAAATAATTAGTAGACATTTTTTTTTAATTCACGCGTCACGTGTCGAAAAATAATTGAAGAATAAAAAAAAATTAAGAAGAAGATGAAATTGAAGTAAAAAATAATTAAAATTTAAACGTCTTGATAGAATTTTTTTCGGGATAAAAATTAATTAATTAATTTATAAATAAAATAAAATAAAATGTAAAAAGACGAACGACTGATCACGGTGCTCTTTTTCGTGTAATGAAATGAGGAAAATGAGAAAGAAATTAAGAATAAAATGGAAAAAGGAAATTACAAACAAACCGAAATTTTGAACAAGAAATTCAAAACTGCCATTAATTTTTAATCAGATTTTTTTTTTAATTGAAAACATTTTTAAGAATTAAAATGAGACACAGAGCATTATTTTAATAAATATTAATAAATAATTAGGTGCTAAAAATTTTTTTTATTTTCCATTAATTAATGGAAAAAAAAGGAAAAATATGACGAAAAAAAAACTGCCCTTGCTCTGTCTTCCCCTTTGACTTTACAATTCATATAAAAATTAAACGTCTCAATACAACACCAACGCGTAAAATTTTACTCTTACGCAAAAAAAAACCATCAACAAAATCAAAGACATTTTTCGCCTCTTCATTTAAAGACAATACACATTTTTTTTTTTTCTTAAGGACGTAAAACCAATTTTTTCTTATTTATTTAAATGGCGTAATTAAATATTCTTTTCAAGAATTCATTGTTCTAAAAGGCAGTTCTTTTGTTCTTTTCTATTTCCATTTTTTTTCTTTCAAAAAAAAAAAGATCTTAAAATTGTTAAAACAATAATTTTAATAATTCATTAAAACATTATGAAATTAAATAAAAATTATCAAAAAAAACGGTGTTTTATAAGAAAATTGTTCTTTTTTGTTAATTATTTCTTACATAAAAAAAAAAAAAAAAAAACAAATTTAATTATTCATAAAATGTAGTGGTAAATTTTTCTAATTATTAATCTTAATTAATAAAAATGTTACAAAATAAAAAATAAATTAAATCAAATTTAAGATTCAAAAGAGAAAAAAAAAAAAAAAAAACAAACAATGGCGAGGATTCAAAATAAAAAAACATGTACAAAAAAAGACGAAGAAGAAAATATTTGGAGAGATATTCTATTCTTAAAATACAAAAATAATTATTGAAACTGAAACTCTACAGAAAATATCTAATGGCATCAAATGGCAATTAAAATATGTGAAATCTCTTTTTTGTTTCTTCTTAATTGATTTTCTTTTGTTTTCCTTTTAATTTTGATGTAAAACAAAATTTAAAAATTCTGTAGAAAAACAAAATAATTACAAAAAAAAAAAAATGAATTCTTAGAATTTAAGAATTTAAGATAAAACAAATAATAATTATTGTAAATTTAAATCACTTCGCAAAACACATCTACATACTAACACAGAAACACACATACACACAAATGTCAAAAATAATTTTATTATATATATTTTAATATTTCTTTTTTTCACAACAATGTTTTTGATTTTTAAAAGAAAAATTTCCGACGGTTGAGAAATATTGGGTAAAATTTTTTACGGGGTGGGATACGGAAGGATTTAGGGGCAAATATTGACTTAATAGAATTTTTTAACGGGAAAAATTTTTATTGAAAGATGGAAGAAAAACGTTCGGGGAAATTGTTGCATTAATCATTTTTAATTTTGTAAATTATTTAAACATTTTAAATTAAATATTAAATAAATTATTATTTTTTAAACAAAAGAAAAAATTTAATTTCTTAGGAAAAGATTGAATTTAAAATTAGAAGAGAAAATTATAGATTAGAATGAATGGAGAAATGAATAAAGGAAGTGGGAGGAAGAGCATCGATAAGAGAATATAAGAAGAAGAGAATGGAGTATATTTAGGGTCTCATTAGTGGAATTAGTTTAAATTTTTTGTTTTTTTTTGTACATTTGAAATTTTTTTAAATTTTTATTTATTGCATTCTCTGCCTCTCACTTTCAAATAATAATGTTATTTGATTTTCTCTCATCCTAACTCTCTCTTCTAATTTTATATTCGTTGTGTACAAATAGTGCAGAGCAGGGTTTTAATTTGTAAAAAAGAAAATTAAAATTGTAAATTATGAAATGGAAAAAAAAGAAAAAGAAAAGGGTAATTTATTAGAAGCTTTTTGGATAAGTTCGAAATGCTGGGATTAAGGGATGAAATACATGGAATGCGATTAATATTTATATATTTAAGTAGGATGAGTTAAAAGAATTTGAGAAAGAAGACGGGGAAAGAAAAACAATCGTGATGTATAAATAGAACAAAAAAATTTAATTCGAAAGAATTTATTGAGTGAAAAGAGAAAAGAATGACGAAGAAGAAATGAAAGAATTTATAGATTTTTTATAAACAAAAAAAAAACAGAAAACAAAAACAAAATTTATTAAATAATAAAAAAAAATTAAATAAAAGTGAAGGAAAAAGAAGAAAAACAAAAAATAAAAATATTGGAGTGTGCAATATGTACAAATTTTACTAATTTTACTTTTTTATATTATTATTATGATTATTATTATTATTATTATTATTATTATTATTATTATTATTATTATTATTATTATTATTATTATTATTATTATTATTATTATTATTATTATGATTATTATTATTATTATTATTATATAATTATTATATAATTATTATTATTAATTAATTATAATATAATTAATTAATTAAAAAACAAAAATAAAAAACAAATTAAAATGAAAAGAAAAAATTATTGTATAAAAAAATATAGACATTGAAAAACTGATGATTTAAGTGAATAAATGATGATAAATTATGGATGATATATATGATATGATATATATATATAAGATATATATAAGATAAGAAGATGATGAAAAATGAAAATTATATATATAAAGAAAAAAAAAAAAAAAATACAAAAAATAAAATATGAAACCTAAAAATAGAAATTTTCTCTTATTTTTTTTATACAATAAAAAGTATAATAAAATATTATAACACAAAAAAAATGATTAAAAAAAAATTTTTTTTGTTTTTGTGTTTTTATATACCCGTTTACATTTTGATGAAAAACAAAAATATATTCCCAAAACCTTTCCTTTTGTTAATACATTTCATCTTACCATGTTACAAATATATTTGTATCATGCACCTTTAGATTAAAATTTGTTATATTCTCTTCTTCTCTTTGTTGTTCTCTTTTTTATAATTGTTTTTTATATGGGTTGTATTTAAAAAGGTTTAGTGGATTTTTCAACGACTTGAAATTCATACATAATATAATAATATATTTATACAAGATTCACTCCAATTTATAGCATAGACATTAACCATTAGATATTTATAGAATATTCACAATTTAATGAATTGTAACTAACTTCAATGTAGTTTTTGGTGGTATTATTGAGATGTTAAAATATATGATTTTTTTACGTTTAACTTCCATCTTCTTTTTTTTGACGTTTTGATTTTGAGTTTTGTGAAGTGTGATCAAAATAAATGGGTGGAACTTGGAACAAGACTGAAAGTGTTTTCTTAATCATATAATGAATTTCAGATCGCTTTATTGAAGAAAATAGTGTTACAAAGAGTTATTCTTATGAAAAAAACAGTTAAAATTAAAATAGTAAATACTCAAATCAAAAAATATGTCAGAAAATACAAATATTGGTAGTGAAAATTTCATATTTCCTTTAAAAATAAATATAAAACAGGAACCACTAGATGATGATGAAATCAAAAAGAACACAAAAGTACAGGATAGTAACATAACAGTTAACGAAACAGTAGTTGAAAAAAAAATTCAATTAGAACCAATAAAGTCATCTAACGAAATTTTAGCTGAATTATTTAAGGTTTTCAATTCTGAGCCCCCACAATATTTATTAGATGATAATAATGTAACAGTAACATCAGCAACAGCAATAACTGCAAAACATAAACATAAAAAACATAAAAAAGAAAAAAAACATAAAAAAAAATCAAAGAAAAAAAATCATTCTGATGATGAAAATTTAAATGAAAAAAAGGAGAATTTATCAAAAGAAAAGGAAAAGGAGAAAGAAAAAGAATTAAAGTCAGAAAGGAAAAAATTAAAAAAATCATTATCTTCTAATAAAAGTAGTAAAGATAAAGAAAAATTATATTCAGATAACAACAATTCAGAACATGATGAAATTATGACAGAACATAATAGAAAACATAAAAAGAGTAAAAAACATAAAAAACCTGATAAATTATTAATAAAAACGGAACAGGATAAATTAAAATTAAAAGATACTATTATTAAACAGCAACAACCAGAAGAACAACAGCAACAGGATAAGGAAAAATTGAATCACTTAAATGACGAAGAAATTTCTAAAGCAAAAGTTAGTTACAAATTTTTCTAAACTTATTTTAAATTAAATTCTAAATAACTTTTTTCTCACATTTTTTTTGTTTTAGAATAATGTTAAAACTGTTCAAATAGCAGAAGAAGCATTAAATAAAGTACAACAACAAAAACAACCACAATCATCACAAATAATAGAATCGTCATTATCCGTCCTTAAACCAGGAAAAATTATAATAAAGAATTTAAAAAATAGTACAATTATAGAGGATAGTACAAAGCAACAAGAAGAAGAAGAACGTTTACGTAATGAAAAACAGAAAGAAGATGGTGAACATACGGAATCTAGTAATGATGATAATAATAATAATAATAATGATAATGACCACAATAATGATTTATCAGATCATAACAATGACGATGATGATAATTGTAGTTCTATATTATCATTATCTGATGAAGAAACATACCAAAAAGAAAAACGTATTCGTTACTATGAGGATACAAATAAATATTTAGATAAAACAAAATCATCTTCATCACATAGAGATAAATTAAAAGAAGATGATGAATATAGAAAAGATAGAAAATATCGCCGTAGTAGATCACGTGATTATAAAACATCAAATAGTACCCGTGACTATAAAACATTATCTAGGCGTTCAAGTCGTGATCGTGATTATGATAATTATTCACGTTATAATAGTAATAGTAATCGATATAGTAGAAGTAGTAAACGTTCATCACAACATGATGATAGGAGACGTGCACACAATGTAAGTTAAGAACAATTAATAAAAAAACTTCAAAACAAACTATATTTAATACACGATACAGACTAATCTCCACACTCATTAGTTCTATAAAATTGATAAAAAAAAATTTATTAAAAACAATTAAACTTTTTTATTACTTTGTTGTATAGTTATAAATAAAAATATGAAATTAAAACAATTAGTTCCATACATATTAAGTTTTGATCAAAAAATAGTGATATTATTTTGGTTTTTCTACTTCCAGACTTCACGATCGCGTTCAAGGTCAAGATCTAATTCAAGATCAGATATAATTAGAACAAAAATTGATAAAAAGCGTTTATTAGAAATTGCTAGAAAAAATGCAATAAATATGTTAAAAAGTGGTGCATTACCTGGTACACAAAATTTAGCACCTGATATTAAAGAAAAAGCCTTAGCCAAGATGAGATATGGAGGTTTGTAGCATACTTTTTTACTTTTGATATGTTTGGATTTATTAAAACCAGTCAAGTTTGAAATTATATTTATTAAATTTACAAACATCTTCTACCTTTTTTTTTGTTTTTAGGTAAAACAATTGAAGAATTAACAAACTACTGTCAGCAATTGTCAAATGGTGAAGCTCTTGGTGATTTATCAAGTGTTTCAGATGACAATAGTGATCATGACAGAGAAGGTAAAGAACGTGCATTTAATCATCCCTTTGTACTTAAAGAACGTGGTCCAATTGTTATGAATATTAAGGTTTGTATTCACTTTTTTTTATCATTACCCTCTTTTCTTATTGGATTCAAAATTTGGTTTATTAGAATTCAGTTCCTATTGCACCTAAATCAGCCGAACAAACAAAAGCAATTTTAATGCAATATCCAGTATCTTCTGGACAAGAACATCGTTTAAATGAATCTGGATGGGTACCCGTACCACCTAAAAAACCTGAACCACCACCTAAAAGTAATCAAATCACATTTTTTACAATTTAAGTCAGAATTTAAAAAACAAAATTGTGATTTATTTAACAATTCAAGTTTTACACTTTTCTAATGATAACTAAATTGTTTTTTGCTTTCCATAGAAGTACAACCACAACCGATACCAGCACCAATACCACCACCACCACCATTACCAATTGCGTTACTTAATTCATCTGTTATTATACAAAAAACACCGCCAACACCATTTGATTGGCTTAAATCAAAGCCAATTCCTCAAGAATTCTTACAACAAACACCACCACCACCACAACAACAACAAAAGCTACCAATTCAACAACAACCAAATATACAGCCTCAAATTTTGCCATCACAAGCACTACAACAGCCATCGGTACAAATAAATGAACAACAAAATGATATACAAGTATTTCCTGAGTCATCCGGTGATAATTTAGATATATCAACAATAATAACACAACGTCTAAATGCAATGCGAAAATTACAAGATAATCCAAATGATACAGAAGCTAGAGAATTGATGACTGTTACACAAAAGGATGTAAGTTAATTAATTTGATTTTTTTCTCTATGATTAGAGAATACATTCGTGACATGTATAATAGCCAGATATAATTGTCTAATTTTTTGATTATTTTGTATTAAAATAATTAATTTTAAATAAGAGGGATTTCTTGCGAGTTTTCTTATTATTTATTTATTTTTAAATAGATGTCTTCATGGGCAACCTCAAAATTTACACCTGGACAATTTACAGGAACAACAGGAGCCAATATTTTGTCAGTTAAACAATTATCATCTGGGTTCACTGCATGGGCTAAGAAAGTAAGTTTGAAACAAAAAAAAACTAAAAAAAATTTAGAAAATTTGGGAACAAATCAATTAGTTTTGTTGAATTCGTTTGTTTTTCCATTTTTTCTTGTTCACTCATTTTTCTTTCTCTTCTGTTTCTTTTTCTTCCTTTTACCAATTTTTTTTATTTTGAATTTTTAAATTTTGTTACCGACTCTTTATTTTTTTGAAAAATTTACGACCAAAAGAAAGAATCAAATAATAATTAATTTTCACGATTAATTAATTAATATTTTTACTCCAAGCGAGGGGATAAACCGCGTACTATATTTAATAAAAATAATATTCTAATAGAGATAGAGAGTGAGAGTGGAATTGAATAGAAAAACGTTGACTAAAATTGATTTTTTTTGTGGGGGTTGTAAATTTATTGTGTTTTTGTTTTACTTTGTAACAAAATTTAAAAATTCAAAATTTCATTAAAAATTAAAACAGAACAAAATAGAAGTGTAGGAAATTTTTACAGCCGTTTTCCGTTCTTTTTTTACATTTCTTCTATATTTTTGTTATTTTATATTTTTGTTTTTGTAAAAGAAAAATATTATTGTTGTGGTCAGATTTTGTCTAGATTTTGGTACGCTCAAAGTATATGTTTTCTTGCATTAAAATTAAAACAAAACGATTTTCATGTTTTTGTTAATTTTTTTTACTGGAGAGAATTATACTTAAGTGTAGCATCAATTTTGATGATAACGATAATAATAAAAAAATATAAAATAATGAAAATAAAAAGAATAAACCTTTTTTTTTTGTGACGTTCAATCACACAAAAACGAAAATACATAAAAACACAATAATGGAAAAATAAGAATTATTTAAAAACAAATTTTCAATTAGATTTAAATTTTAAATACAAATAAAAATATTTAGAATTTTTATTCTTCCATCACGTGTTTATTTATGTTTTCATAAATATATTAATCTGCGTTTAAATTTTCAGTTTTTCATTTGTTGTTTTTTTTTTATTATTATTTTCGTAAAATTTAAATAAAATTACCCATTGTTGTTGTTGTTGTTATTTCTTCCTATCGTACTTATTTGAAACTACAAACGCAACAAAGAATTTGAGATTTGCGCTCCAGAAAACTGTGAGGAATAATAAAATAATATAAATTTATCCGTTTTTAGTTTTAATTCATTTAAAGTCAAAATTCAAACTGATCGACATTATTTTCAAAAGGATAGCATTTTATGATTTAATTTCGTTGTTAAATTTAAAAACAAAACTTCATTTTTTCTGTTAGTTGTAAAAATTTCTAATATTTCTAACAAATGAAATGACAATTGCCTTTGTAGTTCAAAGAAATTTCCGATAGATGTTACGATAGTTACGAAAGCGAATAAAAATTTCTCGGAATACTAATAATTTTCAAAATAAATTGGATGTAAAGAAAAAAAGCCAAAATGTACTGAAAATTTAATTGCAGATTAATATTATTTTACTTGCAAACAAAAAAATATATAATAGATAGAATCTGTGTTTGGAGAACCAATATTAAACCGCAAAAGAAAAAAATATTAACAAAAAAAAATATCAAAAAAAAAAAAAAACGTTTGGGTTTTTTTTTGTAAAACAACTCAAATAATTCATGTAGAGACACTACGCTTTTCCGGTTTATAAATCGTCACACGTCGACGTAAGTATAAAAAAGTAAGATTTTTCCTTTAATTTAAAAAATAAATAAATAAAAAAAATATAATAAATTATGTAATTTATAGAAAAGAAAATGAAATAAAAATCAAATTGTGTTTCTTTTTTTTTTTAATTGTAATTTATTATTTTGTCGTTTTTTTTTATTTTGTATTTCTTGTACAAATTTTCTTATTATTTCTTATATTATTTCTCACTTCTGAAAACAAAAAAACAATAAATTATTGAAAAGTTAAAAAAAAAAACACAGTGATCAACACTCAAACAAAATTAATCAAATTTTCGGTAATACTAATAGTCAATTCAACTGACAGAACAATCGCCGAAATTTTTTTAGTTTTACATTATAATATTTGTTGAAATATAATATACTATCATCAACCAAATAATGCTATGTTGTTATAAAAATTAACACCGTATGATATAAAAGTTTTGTCTTAAAATACTAAATTTGATTTGACAATTAAAAATAATAAATTAATTAAACTCTAAAATATGATTAAAAAGTTTGTCCTAGTTTATTTGGGCATTCAATTTATTTAACGATTACTTTTTTTTAAAACAAATTATTTTTTTAATCATTTATACTTTCTTATAAAATAATAATGAATTTTTTTTAAATAATTATGATGAATATTATTTAGTTTGAGTGTTCACCACTGTAAATAAAAGCTTTGAATATTTACTTCTAAAATCATTTTTAGTATTTTTTTTTAAATAAACAAATTATGTAAATTATTCTAGTTTAATTTTAATTATTTCTCTAATAAAATTTTCTTCCCAATCTTTTCTTCTCTTTCTTTCTGAAAATGAAAAAAAAAATCAAAAAACAAAAACAACGAAATTATAGGATCAATTATTAAGCTTAGAGCCTGTATCTGGTGGCATGGGAATGCATTTATTACAAAAAATGGGATGGAAACCAGGTGAGGGTCTCGGAAAAGATAAATCTGGTTCATTACAGCCATTATTGTTAGAAGTCAAACTAGATAAAAAAGGGCTTTATGCAACTGAAGAGGTAAAATTATTTTATTAATTTTCTTTCCCTTTTTTCTATTTATTTTTTTTTTTCAGAATAAATTAAATGCTGCCAATAATAAAAATAAGAAAAAATTAAAGAAACCAATTATAAAAACATTAGAAGGTAAACATCCTGTTTCTTTACTTGGTGAATTAGCAGCAAAAAGAAAATGGGGTACACCATCGTATGATGTTGTTGTTGATACTGGACCTGGACATAATAAATGTTTCTTATTCAAAGTAATTCTGAACGATGATCTTTATATGTATATAAAACAATATAGCTTATTTACTTTATTCATTTTAGGTTATTGTTAATGGTATGGAATATCAACCAACAACTACTTCAAATAACAAAAAAGATGCAAAATCAACTGCCGCAAAATTTTGTTTACAAAAAATGGGTATTCTAACTGGCTAATTTTAAATATTATGATTGAATCATACGACATATATCTATAATTATATGTTTTCAAAGAAATATTTATGTTTTTTTACTGTCATTAAAAGTTCTTATTTTATTCCTGAATAAAGTTTTAAAACAAAAATGATTTTAAACAAAAAGTTTGGTTTGAAACTATATCATAGTGCAAGTGTTTCATATTAGTTTTTTGAGTTTTTTAAATTAATTAACATGCACATAACTCACGGCAAACTTATTATAATATTTTTAATATTATTCTTTAATTAAACCTCCTATGCCACTACTGAAACTCGAGAACTTGAGACGTTTCATTAACCTCTGAGCTGGCTTTGTTATTCTCCTACTTCGTTTTTAATCAATCTGTGAAAAAAATTTATATCATCTTATCACTGTCTATTATTTTACCCTCTTTGTTATGGTCATACTATTTTTAAAACATATTCATGTTATTTAATTTGAATAAGCATATACAAAGAGTTTATTGTTCCTTGGTCAGCATTCTTCTCGAACATATGCGTTCAGATTTTTGATTTTCGTGGTTTTCTTTAATAATTTTCCAATAAAGATGTTTTACATGTTTAACGAAAACTTCATTTTATTTTAATTTTAAAAGAACAATTGATTTTCAGAAAATCCTGCTTCCTTTTTTAAATTTTGTGTATATTTTCGAATTTTTAGCTTTTCTCGTTTTTTTTTTGGTTTTGAAAAATTGAAACAACTGAGAATTTAGGTTTGAACCATGATGAAGATATGTAGTAAATTTGTTGTATATATTTATCATGGGTTTGAACCAGAACTTAACTGACATCTAGTTCAATTTTTGTTGATATTATTTAAATGGCAACCTAGCACAGTATTATGAAAGAAAGAGACTGAAATAATGCGAAATATCGTTGGAGTAGCAGAGAAAAATAGAAACAAATTTCCTAGTTGAAACAGAGAAGATATAGAAAAACAGAGATAAAATCTTACGAATCATGTAGCCGAATAAAAAATGAAATGAACGAACGAACTGTCATTCAAATAGACAGAGATAGAAACAGAATAGTCACAGTTCTCTTCTGTCTGTAATTCAATAAAGTGTCTCGTGTTTCTATTGCAGTTTTTTAAATTATAAAATAAAATAAAACCAAAAGAAACAAGAAGGATTAAACTTTAATTAATTAAAGTGCTCAAGTGTCTAATTAAATTATAATTTGTGATGGCATTAGATACAGAAAAAACTGTTAAAACAACTGAAGAAGATAAAACTCAAAGTAAATCAATTAATACTGAAAATTCAACGAAAAAAAAGGGTGAGGATTTTTTTTATTTGAAAAATTTAAAAAGTGTAAATTAAACATTAAAAACCTCTGGTTTAATTATTTAATAAAGAATATAAGTGAAGGAAAGTATTCGAAAAGTGTAACACATTATTATCAAAGTTTATCGAACTAAATTAGAGTATTTCTTATCAATTTTTGAATGAAAAAAAATTATTTTGTGCGCAAACACGCGATTTTTCTTCTTTGGTCATATAACGGATTACGTAACAGCCTTACCAAAAAAAATAGAAAAGATGATTTTGAGTTTCATAAATTAATTTTTCTTTTCAACTATAATGACTATAATTCAATTTCTGTCTGAGTATTATTCCTTATTTTTCATTTTTTTTTTGTTTTTCTAATAAGGAAATTTTTTTATTTTTTCTCGCAATTTTGATTTAATTATAACATATAGGATTGCAAATTAATCAAAAAAGATCGAAAATAAAGAATTTACTACGAGTGAGTGTGTGTAGTCTTATTTGCATTATTGCCTGTGCTCTCACTTACTCTCTTGCTATTTCTCATTTTTAAAAGTGATTTTGATTTTTTATCTTATCCATCCGAGTCTGACTTGATTTAATTCTCTCTCTCTCTTTCTCTCTATTTAGTATTGTAAAAACTTAAGTAGCGAAAACCATGTGACTTTTTTTAAAAACGAAAATTCCGTGATTAGTTACCCCCCTTCCACCTCTTTTTTGTCTAGCGTAATCGTAACTTTAATAATACGAATTATGTTTGTGTGCATTTGAGCTTGTTTTCAATCTAGTATAAAAAACCGGTAGGTTGGCCTTATGATATTATACCAAAAAAAATCAATGTGGATCGACTCAAAATAATGATATTGATAAGAAGAAGAACTTCTTATTTTAGTTTGTTGCATCACATTTTTTCGAACTTTTATTATAAATGCATTTTCAACGCTTTTTCTGTTTCAATGCTTTTTATCTTAACTTTTGACATCTTATCTGTTTTGTTTGCCTATTTTTTTATCTTTGTTTCTTTGATTTATTTGTATTCTTCAATAAAAAAGACAGGAAAAAAAAATCATGTTTGACATGTGTTAAATAAAGACAACACTATAATTTTGCTCTTATTCGTTCTTTTTATTTACAAGAGAATGTTATTTTTAACAATCAAATGGTCACACTTGTCTCTTTATTTGAACCCTTAGAATCAGTTTTGGTTTGACATTTTATTGTTGTCATAATACTTCAAACTTTCTCTTTCGAATTTTTTTATATTTTCGCAACCAAATTTAAAAATACATAATCCAAAAATATGGCTGACAACACCCGAACAAACTTTAAAAAAAAAATCTTGATATATTAAATAATGGAAGTTCACAGAATTGTTTCATTTGAAAAGTTATTTTATTTATGAGAAATAAAATTTGCATGTGGATGTTAATTAAAGTAAAAAATATAGCATTTATTCTTCTCTGCATGTGTAGAATGATTGGTTACAGATAGATTATGGTTGGTATTTTCTCTTGTGTTGTTTGTCATGTGTGTACCGTATTATGATTTCTCTGTTTATCTCTGCCTTGTCGTCTATTACAAAAAAGGGAAAAGAGTTCAGTTAAAAAATCAACAGAAAAAAAGTGTAAATACAAATAATACGCTGTCTTCTTTCTAAAAGAAGACTTAAAAAAAATTATAAAAAACGGTGGAAGATGTAAAATTAAATGACAGTTAACTAATACACTCTCATCTTTAACTCAGAAAAAAAAAAACAAAAATACGAAAAACGTGCTTTATTTTTATCATTCTCTTCGTTCGTTATTTTTTTGGCTTTTAAGATTTTAGAATTTGAAAAATAAATAAAAAATATATAACGCCTCATTCACAATAATGGTTATTTTTCTAAATTCTTATTCTCTTTTGACAAAAAAAGAAAGAAGAAAACAGTCTTGACGTTTCCATTTACATTTTTTATTTTATTTTTTTAAATTTAAAATTTTTTAGTTTTTGGAAAATCGCCAAAAATCTGATAAAAAAGTAGTAAATTATTTGTTGCTTCTTTCGTCGTTTGTCTTCTAACTTCTTCTTTTTATTATGTTTGGTCTTTTAATTTTAAAATATATATTTTTAGTGATTTTTTCTTCAATGCTAAAAAGAGTACTGAAAATTCAATGAATATTTAATGTGAAAAGAAAATACAATTTATTTTTTATTTATTTTTCTGTTTGTTGTTTGTTTTCAAAATATCAGAAATAAAGGAAGATAACAGAAAAAAATATGAACGATAGATTAATTAAGTAAATTTTTGTCCGAATTTTATGTAAGAAGTATTATATAGTATGATTGGTTCCTTGAACTATGTTATAACTTTCCATTTTGAATCGTGTTAAATCAGTAGAGGTATGAAAGGGGAACTTTATTGAATTTTGGCAAAGTTAAATTGAAAAATTCTGAATCTATGCCTAGTTACGAGTGCGAGTCGCCACTCACCTAACTCATTCACGCTCATATTCAGTTAATCGTACTCACTCACTCACACACACACACGCATTCACAATTTTCGGCACTCACAAATTTATCGTAATCCAGGCACTGGTAAGACATTGTTTGACAATTTTTTTAATCTTTCTCATTTGAGTAAATTTACATTTGCCAATACTATAATCGAGAGTTACTTAATTTTGATATGAAAAATATTTAATTTCTGAGGTTGATCTTTTGTTTAAATTTGTAATTACATTAATAGATCCATTATAATAGTGGATCCCATGTAACGGACTTTAGCAGTTGAAGCAATACATAATACACGTTACTAAACGAATTATTAAATCAGGCAAATCATTGGCTCATTCTATTGATTGGTTTCATCACCACACTATGGATATTTAATGAATTCAATAAATTTCTTACCGGTCTCTTATCTCTAATAATTTTTTACTATCTTTATATTTCATTCTATTCTGTTCTTTAAAATTTTGTTTTTCTTGGAACAGTTAAACTAGATTCAATTATCTATTTAAAAAAACAGTAGAATATGACTTCTTCTACGTTTTCTATTTTCTAAAATAGAAAATTTAAATGAAATAAAATAGATGATATGTCTGTGTTATTTCTCCCCCCGTATACCCGCGTTTGTCTTTAGATACTGATGAAAAAAAAAAAAAAAAAATTCCAGACTCAAAAAAAGAACAGAAGAAAGAAAACTCTAACAGAAGAAAAAAATTAAAATGAAAAATCGAACGAATGACAACTCAGTGAAAACATACAAAAAGCAAAGGAAAAAAATAATTTAATTAAAATAAAATACGGAAATTGTCATCTTCTTTTTCTCAGTCTTTATAATCTATAGTGTTGAGATAGAAAAAGAGAACAATAAAAATTTATCTTAATTTTCTTCTTCATTTTTATTTTATTTAATGTTTAAATTCCCCATCTCTTTCAAAGTACTTGAATGAAAATCTTAGAATAAATTAATTGAGAAGACGCCATTCAA